>DWRA01000226.1:0-29884 GCA_018250295.1 Spathilepia clonius
CGACCAGTTCCAGTGCAAGGACCATAGCTGCATCCCCGGCGCGCTCTACTGCAACGGCGAGAAGGATTGCCCTGATGGCAGCGACGAAGTCAACTGCAGTAAGTTTGATACTCGATAGCTTTGTGATGAAAAGTTTTAGCACAGTTCGTAACGACGCAGTCCACTACAACAAGTTTTAAAAACATTTTTTAGAGTTGCGGTAGGAAAATATGACTTCTTATTTTTGTGCTCCTTTGCTGGTCACTTCGCCAACTGGGGTATCTTTGAATACACACTACCACAGGGGTCCAGTACAAAACTTATACATTGGTATAAATTCATATTCGACCATACAGTGGTATGTTCTCTTAGAATATAAAGGAATAATTATGACGATTTATTATTTGCGAAAAACCTGCACACTTTTGGGAGCATCATGGGAAATTAGAAAGGTTTTTCTCTTCGATATTCAATACTCTATGTATTTAAATACACACGTGCTCATATTAGCACAGACCCTACTTTCTCCCTACCTTCATTACAACAAAGCTACTAAGACTACAGTGCAGATAGGTAATAGTATGTCTCCGAAATTGCATACTCCGTACACAGTTTAATAACAAAGTTTCATGGCTTGAAGCTGGAACAATGAAGATAATAACAACAATAGTTCGCAACGACCTAAGTTTTCCTATTATTTAAACAGGTAGTATCCGCGGTGACTATGTAGGAAATAATCTCTTTAGCAAAAATAGGTAAATTATTCCATTGTTTTGTCCTGTAAGTTATAATGTATTTTGGTTTATTTATAATTAGATATGAGAAAGTCAAGTAAAGTAAATAAAAACTGAATAAGCGTCAGTAACCAGCATATGCAGTTTCATTTGACTGAAATCGGCGATGACTTAAGTAACTTAATATCAAGTGGTCGAAGAGATGAAAATACGACGTTGGTAAAATTTACACTAATTCTATGGCGGCGATACGCATAGAGCACCTGTAAAGTATATAATACCCGTGAGGTAGGTTATCTATCTACTACTGTCTTCTGGTCGTATGTATATTGTAAAGCAGACATATTTACTTTCCAACACACTTCCCACAGGTATTTCAGTGTTCTAATAAAGGTAGAACTTCCGCTGATTGGAATGTTTACAACTCTATACTTATCTATACGCTGTGTTGTATGCCTGTGTCATACTTCTGTATTGTGGACTGGTGGTGTGTAAAGTAAGGTACTAAAATAATACCTTATATAGGTTCCGTTTTTTTCATAGCTTGATTACCAAATTACATTATCTCTGCAAAGTTTAATTAATTACACAGTTTCATGTTTTGAAGTTAATATAAGAATATGCTGAAAATAGTAGGTGGGTACTATATTGTATAATAAATAGCTTAAAACTACTTTAGTTTTCCTATTATGTAAATAGGCAACCAACACCGCTTGGTTTGTTTCATAGCGCGCTCACAACGCTTCATATAAAGATAAGTCTTAAGTTATTCGGTCTTAATTTCTGTTGACGTTAATGTCGCTTTTTGGTGTAGAGCTACTTTACTATACAATAGTGAGAGAAGTGTATTGCATTTATATTTAGGTATTCATGCTTTAAATAAGTTCTACCTATAGGCACGTATTACATTGGCGAAATTGAACTAAATTGTTTATTGTTCACTTATTTTAATAAATTATAACTACAACACAATTCAGAATGTTGTTAGTAAAGCAATATTTATTCATATGTATTTAAATGCCTTTACGAATATCATAAGAATATTAATAGAATTTAATTTCTTTCCATTTAAATTTAAATACAATGATATGAAGGAAAACGTATTTCGAAAACTTACACGTTTGTACTGTCGTCGCTGGTGTATGAGTGTGAGGGTCTCACCTTCAGATAACATTAATGCCCAGCATTATGACTTCAGGATGCATCTGATTATTTTTGGAAATAACATGATTATTAGCTTATCGTTATCTTGCAATCGTATAGTGCTATTTGAAGCTAATCGACATTTGACGCGAACCGTTGATTAAATTCCAGTTCGTTCAGCGTGGACACACGTGACACAAGCCAGACAGATAGCGTGGGTGTTAATGCCAGCTAGATTTATTTTTGCGATCAGAATTGATATCTAAAGCCTCTAGACCTTGATTTGGTTTTGTGTTAATCCAAAAGACTACCATATCGTTTTCATAAAGGGATTTATGTAATTATTACTCTAATCCGATTAGAATCTCGGAGTATTGAAAGTATTTCTAAACAGATTAACTTATCGTCCGCTCAGTGCCAACATTTATATAAGAAAATAAAAGAAGTCATTAAAAATTAAAAAAACCGACTGTGTAAAATAAGTTTCATAAACAAAATAAAAAACTGAAAATACAAAAATAAGTTCAGATTTCTGATAAACACTTATAATATTTTAATGCAGAACATAAACACACGGGATTGCGAATTTAATTCTTCCTAATAGTGGATAGATTACACACTATAAAGATTAAGCCTTATTTTGCAAGAATACCGGTCGATATGTTGGTCCCGGCTGTTAAAGTCCGCAATGCCGCAGGACACTTGGGCAATTAGCACGTATCTGACGTCACCCTAATTATATAAATCTGTTCGGGGGTTTGGAAGATATCAGATAATAAAAAATTTGCAAACAAATCTACATACATGATACGCGCGAAAAACATAACCCTTCCTTACAGTCGGGTAAAAACTCTAAAATGATAAGATGTTATTGTTTTAGCTCAGAATAATGTACTAATAAGCTATGCGCAATAATTGCCCAGGTGTAGTCTATTACTCGAGAACCTATCTTGACCATTAGTTGTTAGTCGTCTGAGTGATCTGGTTGGCCACCTCAGCTTCGTCAGTACCTTTCATCATCTTCGGAAATTTAAGAATTTTATGATGTTGCAAAATACTAATCATTTTGTTTTAACTAAATGAGTGATAATTTTGTAATAAATTCGCAGCCCGACCGAAACCAGTGTGTGATAAGAAGACGGAGTTCGACTGCGGTGGCGGGATGTGCATACCCCTTTCGAAGGTTTGCGACAAGAAGACCGACTGCCCCAACTTCGAGGACGAGCCCAGGGATCGGTGCGGCGAAGATGAGTGCGCGAAGAACAACGGAGGATGCACACAGAAGTGTGTCGACACGCCCGTGGGATATTACTGCGATTGTGAGAAGGGATATAAGCTCACGGATAACAGGACGTGTGAAGGTAAGTTTAATACTAATTTTTAAAATTTTCATCATATAATTAAAAAAACCAAGAAGAACTATAGGAATCTCTGCCCATATAAGTCATCGTTCAGGTAAGAAAATTAAGTATTGTAATATCACGCGGACGTTGGGTTTCTCCTTCATAACTTGCTACATAAAATACAAATTAAGTTGTACAGAACGCTGTCGTATTAATTGTAAAGATTAATCTTTACAATGAATACGACAGCGTTCTGCTTCTTGAACTGCACCCATATCGCAACAACTAGATTATGTAGAAAAAAGAACGACTGCGTGAAAAATAAAGACAACATTGAGAGCAGCTTTTTCAGATTAAATCGTAGTATAGTTTTAGATAAAGACTTCCTTTCAAATAGTTCAACCAACAGATTACTGACACAGCGTTATTGGAAAGCTATACTTAGTCTAAGAATCAATAGTAGGTATCCACAAACATGACGTAATCCACGGTCACGAGGTCACGCAAAGTATTGGGACGATGTTGAGAATAAGATGGGTGCGCTGTTATAGACGATTTAGGGAGTCCGTATCATTTACGACCTTCCCCTGCACGGATCTAATATTTACGCAAGACCCTAAATATTTTCGGCGTAAAAATAGCGTGTGTCATATTTACATATTTACGCGATAGTCTAAGCAAAATTGTTTCTTGTTTTTTAAGTAATAGGCTGGTCTTAAATGTCATGGAAAGTTAATTTTACAAATATGTTAATATTGAAAACTGCATACTTGTTACTAATTTTCCATCTAACACTCGTTATTAGTATTCAAACTATCAAATATTTACCAACCACCACCAAACCACTACTACCAAAGATCCAATTTTAACAATTTCTGAATACCATAATAAATAATATAAGATATTGTAAACTTTCGATCTTTGCTAGGCAAAAATTAAATACACTGATTATATTTATTAATAACGGGTAAAATAATGCAATTAAAAACTTTTTGTATTTTCCACACTCCAATGTACGGCGGCCAATTTAGACGTAATCTTGAATGATTCGCTTTATATCCATTAATTGTATGGTATAAGATATTTACTTGTATCCGAAACTAATTTACGTCGGGCGTGTATCGTAGCTACCAAGCCAGCCGGATTAGTTAACAAAGCCTCGCTGAATGCTCGCCAAACCGCAACGGATCAGCCTTTTGAGCCGAATACTGCTGATTGCCGATAAAGCGGACTATCCAATAATACTTGCACTTAGCTTCCGAGTTATTTTGGGAAGCCCGTAATTACGTCCTACCATACACTGTAGTTACTCACTTATTTGTGTAATATATTTGCCAAATATAATGATTTTTATCATTCACTTTGAGGGTTTAAGTCCGAGTTTGTAAGCTCAGTAGATTTTTATTATATTTTGAATGTACTTGTATATTTTGCCGTTATAGAACAGAGCGGAAACTAAAATTGTTTAGGACTTCTTTCTGTAAGCAACTTTAAAATATCAGTCAAACTTTTAATGGCTAACTCTACTACTATCACGTCTCACGTAAGTAGTTTGTAAAAGTATGTATAATAGTCATATATAGTATGTCTAACGTATGTTTTCTATTTGCAGACGTGGATGAATGTGCGGATCCTGGCGCGTGCTCTCAAATGTGTATTAACGAGAAAGGTACCTTCAAATGCGAATGCCATACGGGATACGCTAGAGACCCTCGCGACCGTACCCGCTGCAAGGCAACCGAAGGTCATCCCTCACTTCTCTTCGCAAGGCGCTTCGACATCCGCAAGATCAGCTTGGACCACCACGAAATGGTCGCGATAGTGAACGACACCAAATCGGCTACTGCACTCGACTACGTATTCAGGACTGGGATGATATTCTGGAGCGATGTCACTGATGAAAAGATTTATAAGTGAGTAAAAATATTTTAAGTCTTCTCAGTTGTTCTACCATTTTTTTAAGAATTCATTACACATTGCAAAATCGTTTGACATTCACAAACATCATGATATTGATACGATCATGAATGATACTTAGTCGGCTACGTCTATAGATCACGTGTTACTTACACGACACGAATATTAATATTTTCTCTATCAATCCAAAATTAGCAATTTACCTCCATGCTTGATTAATATCATTTACTTTTTAGTCTTACATAACTTCAGTAATTTAGTAAAATTACCATAAAAAATATATCAATTCTATTTACTCTCCAGAGCACCAATAGACGAGGGTAGCCAACGTACAGTCGTGATAGGTGACCAACTGATCACCTCTGATGGATTGGCCGTGGATTGGATCTACAACCATTTGTATTGGACCGACACCGGCAAGAACCACATCGAGCTGTCGGACCTTCAAGGCAACATGAGAAAGATCCTCATCAGAGACCGATTGGAAGAACCACGAGCGATCGCTTTGAATCCTCTTGATGGGTAAGATATACGAGTACATTGTCATATTCCCTATTTAATGTTAATTTGCTGCTTTATTTTATTACTTTTGGCGAAGTGCCTTAACGTTTCGATAATAGAGATCATGGTTGTGACATACTTAAATGGTATTGGGTATATTTCTCTCAAAATTCAAATTAGGGAAGTTCTGAAACAAACTCTCCCAACCTGATCTAATTCGTATATTTTGGTTAGTGTCAATTACACCAGTCGCAAATCTGCGTAAGATGTTCCATAAGATTTAATCGCAATTAGAAACCAGAATCGAACGCTTAACGTGCCCGTTAAATAACTTAAATACACATTAACATTTTGCGTTAGTTATTTCAGGACCCAATAAAGATAATTAAATGTTTTTTATTAATGTTATCAACTTTCTTACGATAGTTTAAATTTTCTTTTCGGTTTTCCCTTAATGAAAAGCATATCAGATACCATGATCGATCAATTAATCATAATAATGTGATATGGGTATTAAATTAATATAAAAATTATGATAAGCTTTGATTTAAAGCATGACGATTATGATAAAGGAATTATTACGGATAATAAAACAATAACCTATTTTAAATATTGCTTTTACCGATTATTTATCAAAACATTTGGATGTTTGTTCTTATCCCCTTGATGCATCAATTGTTATCATAATAATCGTAACTTTTATTTAATGAGTGTAAAATGCACATTGTATTTTTGCAAATACCTACAACAAAAACAATTAAATTTAGAATATTTTTTACAGATGAAGTATTGGTTGTACGTGCTAAAAAACGTATCGTAACGTATGCCAATAACGTATTGGCATACGTTAAGATTCGTTATTGTACGATATGGCATCGTATAAGCCACTTTAATGATTTAAAAGTAATAAGTATGACACCAGACGACGCTGTAAATTATCAACGTGCGAACGTAGATGGCGTTGTTCCCTTTCAAACGACAAAATGACGCTACGTATTTAAAGATATGCTTCTATTAAAGTATACGCACACATATGGAAAGAAAGACGTCAATGGAGCTACAATAACAAATTAATCTAAATCTGTTTTCCTAACAGCTGGATGTACTGGACGGATTGGGGCCAAACGCCGAAGATAGAGCGCGCGGGTATGGATGGATCGCACCGGCAGACTATTGTCAGCTTCGACGTGAAGTGGCCAAACGGTCTAACCCTAGACTTGGTCAGGAAGCGAGTGTACTGGGTAAGACTATCTTTTTCATGTCATAATTATTGGTTTTTCAATTTATAAGTATTCCACACAAAGAGGGGATTATCCCTAAAAATACATCGGATGTTATAATGCAGGGTTTCAAAAAAACAACACGGATTACAAAGATCACGTAAACCTATGTGTAATAAAGACAGAAAGAAGCGACCGAAAAAACGCCGAGCAAATAACGTAACTTTCACAGAAATTCGAATGCATTCATATAACGAACTACTATAGAATATGAATATTTGAAGTCAGATTATTATTCTCTTAGCCTCTATTATTTTACCATTTATACATTAAAAAAAATACAAATATATATTTCCATTCCATAACAAGCAGTTAGATTTTACTTAAGTAAATAAATATAAATAGGGTAAATAACGATGTTCAAACATAAAGTGATTTGTATGGTATTTGAGTAAATTAACTCAATATTTTCATACCATAGTACGAAATAGAAAAGATAATACTCAGTACTTTTGATAAATTTCATCTGTGCATCCATCTTTTTAGTTACACTATTATTTGTTACCTACAAATCACGTAACACAAACTCGTTCCAGTAAAACCGTAAAATAAAAATAGGTGAAGCTAATTGCGTTTGGTTTGGGCTGGGCATAACGCCAAATGTGTTTCAAATCCCATTATATTTTACCTGCACGTTTATGGTCACTTCGGAGAATTAGTGGTTAAAATATTTTTATTTGTACCTGGCGAATAGATCTTTTTGTATGGATTTAGTGTGTAGTAAGGGAGACATACCTTTCGGAGGGGTTCGAACTAAGTCCCCACGGGTTTCAAATAAGTAAATAAATGTCATTGACCGCGGCTAGGAATTTAATCATATGTGGGGTTAATAACAAATAGCATGGGCCGCAGTTACCACTTACAATGAAGTGCCACTAACAGTCGATTGTATGCTTGTTTGCTACATTTATTTTACATTATAAAGAAACGTTTGGATTTATTATTCACTTTGGATAAACAATATAATTTGGACCGCTATAGAAATGTATTTTATAGGAAATTAATAAATATTTATATTCATAAATATTCGTAGTGTTTTGTTGATAACGCTGAAGGTCGTCTAAGACATAAAAAAGTATTGGCTGACAATCAAAATAGATAAAAATTCTGAACCATTTTTACCTTTACCCGTATGTTACAATTATTATATCAATAAGACGTACTGATTTTAAACAGGTAAATATTTACATGTACGTAATTAGTATTTACATAAATGTTTACATACAATGATGAGCTGTAACTAGTACATTCTAGCAGTAAACAAAACGTATGAAGTGCTAATTCCAATAAATATTATTTAGAATTAATCATCTGAATAAGGACAGTTTCTATAGACTTTTTGTTTAAATTAATGGTAGACAAAAATAACTGACATCATCAGAGATAATCCATGAGAAGACTTTTTACAACTGGCCTCTTTACAACAACTATAGAGTTCAAATTAAAATAATAATTAGGATAATAGAGAATGAAATTTTATAGAAAGTCTGCCTTCGTATCCATCTATACACGCTAAATATCTTAACTTTTGCGTTCTGAAAGAAGTATGCAAGCGGGCAAAAAATATATTTATTTTAAAAATCGACGTCTCTATAAACTGTCTTATTCCCAGGTGGATGCGAAAATGAACACCATCTCCTCATGCAACTACGACGGCTCCGGGCGTCGTTTGATCCTGTACTCAACTGACGTGCTCAGACATCCCTTCTCCATTACTACCTTCGAAGACTGGGTGTACTGGACCGACTGGGACAAGAACGCCGTCTACCGCGCTAACAAGTTCAACGGAAAGGATATGATGGCCATAACTTCGATCCACGCTGTAAGTATCTTGAGTTTCATTTCGAGTAACTTGTTTGACTGATTAGTTTTGCAATTACATTTAGAAGAATAGCTGTGATGCATGATCTCATGCAATATCAAATAGGAATCTAGTTTCTTCGACGTAGTTCTTTTACGTTTTAACCCAATCTCAACTAAGTGCTACCTGACTCTAAGCTACAAATAAATTAATTTATATCTGTACGAACGGCTTCAAATCCCACTAAGTAATTCATCAATTTAGATTACTGTAAATAAATCATAATATCCAATTTGTATAAATTGTAGAAGTAGCGATAGTCTAGACACTGCCTCTCAATTGATGGATCCGAGGTTCTAACCCCAGACACGCCTATGATTTTTCAACGATAAGACATAGCTTATCGCCCGACACCGTATCACCTCTTGTTTCCTTGCCAACAGCTGCAGAACCCGATGGTGATCCACGTGTACCACCCGTACCGGCAGCCGGACGGCGTGAACTACTGCGCGGCGGTGAACGGCCACTGCTCCCACCTGTGCCTGCCCGCGCCGCGCCTCGGCGCGCACGCGCCGCGCGTGTCCTGCGCCTGCCCCACCGGCCTGCGACTCTTGCCCGACAACCAGATGTGCGTCGAGGACAGTGAGTATCTATACAGTATACAATATGATTTTATACCATACGAAATTATAATATGCGCACGATACAATATAATACGAGAAAAAATCTAAATACGAAAGTCCGGTCAAAAGACGTGATCTTACAATTTACAAAGTTACGTTAAGGCTCGTCGAACATAGCAGTCTGATGATTCACCGTTATGGCAAAACAAATGCGCGGTTCTGGGTTTCGACGGCAGCTTAAGATTTCAGTATAATTTGTTGTGATTGGCCTTAAAAAATTATCGGAATCTTTATTGCTGGTATAAATACATCCGACACGTGTAGCCAGTTTGTACCTAGGGTACACGTGTTATAGGTACTAACATTTTTAACGTGTAAAAAATATTACATCTCTTCGAGTGGATATGTTTAATTTTGTAAAAGAATGGAGTTTGATCGCATGCAATGAAGATGTATGGGTATGTATGGATTTTATAGAAATTACATAGAAGTAATAGACGAAAATATTCGATTATCCTTTACTTCGGCGGCCGGGTTTTTTTTTCAGGAGAAGTTATCAGATTTATATTTTTTTAAACCTATAAATAATTGAATCACATTTTAATTACGATAATACGATATACTTGTATTAACACATTTATTTTTATCGAATGATAATAAATAAAGCCCTTCCCAAAATACTGTATGTTGTATAATTAATCACTTAAACGCTCAATCACTTTACATATTTACCTTGCAAGAGAAAGATATCCGTAAAACCTTGAAAACCCGCCAACATTGTATTAATATATCAATTTGACTATGACATAAGTACAACTATAGTTTACCGTTAGCCTGATAGCTAATACTGTCATGATTTATGATGAACAAATATATTTTGATGACGAAAAAGAAACAGGATTATCTCGTACCTATTCGTCATCAAGATCAAGTTATCACGATAACAATAACCTACGTCATGTACGTATCGAACGGGTTCTAGATGTAAACAATATATGTTCACTGTTATAAACGTAATACCATATTAATCGGTATATGTGAAGCATAGAAAAGGGATTTAATAAAACTCTAGTACTGACTGACAGCGCAGTCTGTCTAAACTGATAGGTACGTACGTCTGGAAGCATGAAATATTGCCTAGATCTTTATATATAGATATAATGTAAACGAGAATTGAGAACATATTTTGATCTCAATCGTATTAATTAATATATTAACTCGTAATAAATAATTAGTAGGTATCCAAGGTAACTTATATTAATATTTAATTTATATAAAGAAATACTAAATTAAAACATATTAAAATACATAATAAATTCTATTTTGTCTGTACAAGTTATAACAACTGAATATAGTTATAGGCATGTGCTAGTTGTATTATTAAGCCTAGATTCAATTTAAATATATAGTTATTATATGAATTGTCGATTAAAATATATGGGTAGTTCTCGTAAACTTAGCTTAAAGTATTTTTTTTGCACAAAATATAACGTAAAAATCATAGTTATTTAGTATCTATCATAAATATTTTATGATTAGGCACGTGACCTCAATTTTCAATTCAATTGGATACATAATAATTTTAACGAATTAAACAAATATTAAAAACATACAATTCAAGAAATATTATGAAGATTTATGCATAAACATCGATCTTCCGGTTGAATACAAGAAGTTAATTCCTCTTGTCATAGATCACAACCTCAGACCTTGACGATAATCAGATAAAAAATCAACATTCGATGATAAATCTTCGAGATTTTTCTACAACAACTATTAGATATACAACAAACTGATTTTGATTACATTGCCAGTAATAACATACTAAGTATTTTAGTACATGAAGACTTTAGAAAAACAATATCATTTTATAATTAAAAACATTGTCTACGTAATTAATTTTATAAGTAGGTAATTTCTATGATGTACCTGTTTATTGTTTTTTTTACCTAATGTTACTTAAATAAACTATGCATAAATATTCTAAATACAATACTTGTATGTTCTGTTGTCATTGACCTCAACTAAGGTAATATTAAATTTGTTTAATAATTGTGTCCTACAAAAACCAAAATTTTATCGCAAACTAGGCTATTGTTTAATGTATTTTCAAAACAGTAATACAGAACTTTGGAAATAAGTTACGATTCATTTTTTATGTATGTAGGTACTTATATCTAAATATACGTAGACAGCTGACCAGGCGTCTAAGCATACCATTCCAAAAGAATGCCCCGTCCAACAATTGAGTGGGGTCAATAAAAAAGACATTAATTGTCATTGGCATCCATTCATGATTGATTGAGCAACTACGTAACCACTGTATTCGTATTTAGTCCTTATTGCTACTGTTGATTCACGAGCGCTGTGTGGCGTGATCTTTAAAACGTAAACATATTAATGAAACTTGAGTGACTCGTCCTGTTTAGTGAGAATTTTCAGAACCACCATTGAATGAATACTCACCAATTCTTGGAAAAATCCGCACGGTTTTTTATAATATGGAATTAGCAAAAGATCTTGCAGTCCATTTGATGGCAACTGCCTGACGGTATCTGCCGGTTATGGACATTTGTAATCAACCCTAGATAGGATTATATTCCTGACAGAGGTTGGCTACAGATGCGTTGTTACCTTGAGGATTAAGTTGGAATGCCTTGGATAAATATCTCTCTTAAAACAGCTTCCAAATCAGAACACAACGGCGCTTAACACTGCTATTATTAGGTAGAAATAGATGTGGCGGTAGTGCCTATAGAATGTTCTACTATCACACAGCAGGTTATATTATCTTACGCATGTCAAAACAACTAAAACGTTTTTATTTGATGTCTATTATTGTACCTACTTATTCTATATTTTATGGTACTTTTTAAATGTAAAAGTCATACCATAAAAAAATTTCGGCTCTAATGAGTTGAGAGCCTTATAGTATGCTTTTCTGCTAACTGATGGTCCAGGATCTACACTCACGCACTCAAATCAGATTTTTCAATGGTGTACATGTATTACAATAATTATACTATCATTTGTTTAGCCCGGTGAAGGAAAACATCGTATATATTTAGTAGATAGTACATGATACGATTATGAAAATGTCACTATGCAAAGCTGTAGGTATTTTTAGGTCATTGTTTCCCATAAGAATGTTGGCCATATTATGTTATTATTAAAAGGTGAAAACAATTACGGATGCCGTGGAAAAAATAAAAAATAGCCGAAATTACAACAGTGCCATTGTAGGAGTACTACCTATTCGTTTCAAATACTTTTTATGTGTGATATCAATGTGTGTAAACCTCTTATTAGCAGATATTAACACTCATTTACCGGACGAGTGTTTTACGGAAAATTTTATATGAGATAAGTCTGATGGCTTCGCAATTGTTTGGGCACTGTAAACGATGTGGAATTTTTGCAGTAGCGAGCAAAAAATACGTTAAACCTCGTACCATAACCGCATCTTGTTGACTGAGAACCTGATTGGCTATCATTACTTTTTTACGTACAAAAAATGTCTGTTGGATTTATATTTCAGTTTAACTGCGGATAGGTATTTTACTGCATTATTAAACATACATATTCTAGAATAAAGAACTTCTGGCATGAAAAAGTTGTAAACAACACGTTTTTTGTTAGTCTAATGAAATGCGTTATTTTTCACGATACATTTTTGGGAATTATAGAATTATCTATGGTTCAATAGTGAACCATCGACCATCACGCCTACTTATGCGTTAGATATCACTATATTTAATGAGGAAATATGTGTTTAGCTTTTTGGTAGCAGTATTCTCACGGTTAGATTGGTACGGAAAAAACACTTAGGGCCGTACGTCACGTAGACCGCATGCGCACTTAAAAAAAGGATTTTACACGTACAAGTACGTAGTCGTTAATGAGTTATAACAAAACAGGAAGATCAATGAAAATGGGTTTAGGTACTTATACCGCGGATATGTCCAGAAGTAGGTAAATAATAAAAATACGGCTAACACAGAGTGTTTAAAGTAGAAAACATAATTTATTATGCTGATTCTAAATTTAATCATATCGTGGACAAATTATGTAGAAATTATCTAGAGTCTTAGAGTATACAGAATTATTTAGCTAAATAAGTAGGTACTTACTTATGATTATCATATTTAATTTAAAATTATATTTGTATGTATAAAGAAAAAATATAGAGAAAAAGTCTAAATTAGCTAACATTAATTATACTAAAAGTAGGTACTATAGCGAGACACTCAAATGATTTAAATTATCACCCAAAACAAATCCAGAATATTCTATCATATTGCTTCAGTAATTACTTGTAACTTTACGGTTTGCGTATTTAAACCTGTCAATTAATGATAATGATCGATAAGGACGATTACTACACATTTATGGGTTTCCAACGAACGAAATATAAATCAAATATTCGATTACATAATTCTGATTGGAACAACTCAGCATACATGCCGAGACGATGCAGCGTAAACAAAAATAAAGCATTTCTGAGAAGAAATTCTTTTGAGTCTTGAGAAACATTGGGTGGAAGCTTATAATGTATGTATCTATATTGCATTTTGCAGATCAAAAAAGAAAGACAACTCCTCCCAAAACATTTCATTCTAGGACAATTTGTAGTTGAATGGTTGTAAGTGCAATAGTAGATTTAGTGAATGTTAGAGATATGGAATATCTTCGTTTCGAATTGTATTTACCAGCTTATACACTAGCATATTTTTTCCTAAGCACTTAATAGTGTACCATATTAGCAACTTACAATTTTAGTTATATCTACAGAACACAATATGTACCTATGTCTTACCTGTATTCGTAATATATTACGAACACCACACATATCGGTAGAAATAGGTGTGTTGCTATACATACATATTCTGTTCGAAGAGCTAAGTGTATTTTTAGTCTGAGTTGCGCATACAACACTTATTTAAATTTGATCTGTTGCTAACTGAAATTATTATTACCAAGCAGCTCTGCACACGTGCACGGTTTAATGATTATTACACGGAAACCTTAAACATGTTTACGGGAACTATAACGACTATTAAAATCGTGTGTCTTTGCTGGAAGGTCCTGACCAAATTGATTCATTAATATCTAATAGCCTGTACAGACAGATAAAAATGTTAGACACGGTTCTGTGATTTACTTGTTTACATAGTGAAAATAATAAATATGACCGGAAGAAAATGAGCCTTCCTTATTTTGATACTTGGATTTAAACTTTAATGCTATATGTTACATGCTATCACATTGCTCGTTTACGATAGACTACACTAGAGCACATTTAAGCGTTTTCTATCGTAAAAGGAGTAGTAAACGAATAGTAAAGGCTAGTTCTAATTTTTAAATGTAACAAATAGTATCTTTTGCTGATTTGGTAATTTTTAGAAATTGAAAATAAAAATCTGTTAATGTTTCATGAAAGGCTAATCTCTATTTTTACAATAGAGCTAATTTTAAAACGATTGCTTAAAAGCTGATAATTGTTCCTACAGAGAGACGTTAACAGATAAGTTACTTATTTAACAAGTTCGTTGGAAAGGCGAATAAAAACAAAAATACGGATTTATCATCCTTTACTGATTCAATTATCAAGGCCGTATTTAGACTATGATTGTGAAAGCCGGCGACCGTGGAATATTTATAAATATTGCATTTTATCTGCTATGTTTTGTTGGTACTGACGTCAAATTATTACTTTTATCTGTTTAGCCATATTCTCATTGCTTCCGTTACACGTCACAATACCTACTATAAATTTCAATATTTAGACAGTACCTATCTATCGCCCACGCGTAGATTTTTTCCGAAGTTTTAAGAAAACAGAAAGGTAATTAGTTTACCTACTGATAAGATATATGTGATTGATAAGGCAAGCTGATATAAATAGAAGATTTCCAATATAAATTTGTAAGTAGCTACTATAAGTCAAAAGGAGTCTATTACTCTGGCAAAACATTAGGTCATGCAGTGTTGCAAAAAATGTACCTACACACTATGCAGAAGGCCGAACGGAATGTTAAAAATACCTCTCACGAATTAATATTCTGTTAGACGGCTAACAGCGACACGTCATGCAGTGACGACATATCGTACGATGTTTTTATTGCCACTACAATCATTCGTCATGGTTGAACTATATCTACTTCCACAGAATCGCCTATTTTGTGTCACACCCACATGCTCATATGCTGATTATTTTTTAATTCAATTCTCGATTACGTACTACGTTACTCATCGTCTCGAAACTGATATCAGCGGAATTTTGTAGGTACATACTATAAACGTAGTATTCGTTGATAATGAAATCCACGACTGCATAATATATTATTGTTTATATAATCACGTTTAGCCAATATCTGCTGTGATAGCTAAAAGAAATATATATTGGATCATATGGTTCACGCGCTAAGTTATTTTACGAAATATGTGACGATACTTGACCATATTTACATTTACGCCATCAAGTTCAATTTATTTGTGTCAACGAATTATTCGTAAAGCTACCACAACCTGTTTGAGTATCTACGGTGTATAACAAATATTTTAGTTGACTATAGTAATGCAGGTGTTATAACAAAAAATATTTTCATTGACGTACAGCGGTACGAGACTACACGAGTACACGAGTACTCAGTCTTTTTACCGAAAACTTAATAGTGGTGGTGGTACGCTACCTCCGGACGCTCCTCCAATAAGATTCGATGTAGTAGTAAGGTGACGTGACGTCACAACATCACGCCACCTTTTGTTAGTCAACCGACGCGCGATCCGGCTTCCCACTCGCGGTGTCAAATAGTTGCGACCTCGTGCTGATGAAATCGGAAAACGAAACAGCTGTGCACGCGTTACAATAATGATTTACGTTTTATTTACTTACAAATTGCATACAAAGAAAAACAAAATCTAATTTAACTTATCGTAGATCATATAACAGAAAATTATGCTTACGTATTTCGTACAAATTAGATACATTTTGTTTTAACTTGCTTTTATTCTGTTACTCGTATACAACAGTATTATATTTAGAAACGCGGTAACAGTTTGGAAGCGCCAGTGCAAGCCGGATCGCGCTTAGTTAAATTGACAGCAACGAATGGGGGAGTCAGGAGACTCAATTCAATTGGCGAACGGCGTGTATGCTATGCGGCGCGGCGTGGAACCCGCCTGTCATTTCACTCCGTGCAGTTATCGCGTATACACGTGTCGCACGACCGCAGTTTTTATCGTATTTTAACTCAAAAATTGTGTGCAGTTAAATTAATGTTTATGTTGTTAAACTCACTTGGATTGCAATCAACAACAACATCACTTCATAAGGATATTTTATAATATACAGATACACTAAAACCCGATGTGGAGGTGCATAAATCAACTATTGGTTCAGACATACCAAAAGTAGTAGAGGAAAAGACTGTACCCAGTGAGTATTTTGGTAACCTGGCCCTATTTTGTTTTGCCCATTCTCCCGTCCTATTTTTCTTCATTATTTCTTTGTGGCATAAAGTTTGTAGCATCGAGTTCAGTTCACAATAAAAAGTTTTTTGTTTATTTATTACTTTCACGTGAATTTCATTAATAAAATAAATTTTGAACCTCATGCTACAAGTTTACATATTGGAATGCTTTACTATACTAATTGGGATGACTCATTCATAATAGAGATAAGATAATTCTAACTAATCACAACATATATAATCGGGCGATTGAAATTTAGGCAACAGTAACATTCATCGCTGTCTGCTAACTACATGGTTCATTTAACAAGTTATACAGTATCTGTGTGTCTTCAATTAGAGCTTCATTGACTGATTTACAGGGCATGCCAAACATCTAGTTACAAACCGATGACTTGACGTTTTGAAAGTGAATGATTAAGGGAATCTCTAAACACATATGGTGAATTTACCAAGAGAAGGGCTAAGCCTTCTCCTCAAGTTGAGACGTGCATTTAAGAGTGCAGACGCAACAGAGGCTCCAGAAGAAGTAGAAATTGAGGATTCTTCAACCACCGTCGATCCAGAAGCCGAACCAATGAAAGCTTATTGGGAAAGCGATATAGAAAACTTATACAGGAGTAAAACAAAATTCATTGATCTTTTTCAAAAAGACGTCGCTTTAAATAGGATACCAGGCGAAACTGAGAAACCAATCCAAGAGTCTCATTATAGTTTCCATGAACTGAGTCTAGTTTATATGCCCGATGTTCAGAAAAACTTAAATTTTGATGGTAACGTATCTTATTATTATCATTCTTTAATACTTCATTTTCAAAATGTTACTATCTTTGTATATTGAAAGACACACAGATTAAAACATATTTGTTTACTAACATATTAATGTTATGGAATATTCGTAAAGAATCATATGAAAGTTATTTGGTCAATCATACCTCTGAAACATACATTTAAATCATATTTTATTACTATGATCGACGATGATTACTATAATAGAAAATAAAATGAGTTAGGACTTATTTAACAAAACGCATGTCATCATTATGCCTATTTAAATAGGGTGGAATCGCAAATCATTGCTGTATTCAATAGAAACAATACTGTTAACAATCACTGGTTGGACAGGAGTTGTTATTTTCATTCATTACCTTTTAATGAATGGGGGTTTTCAAAGCCATTCGTTCTCAATAGCTATTGTCATTTTACATTATTATTTCACTCCTTCCGGTCCTCTCATTTTCTTTTTCAAACATCACTCGGTAATAACA
The DNA here is from genome assembly GCA_018250295.1 of Spathilepia clonius. NCBI lineage: Eukaryota > Metazoa > Arthropoda > Insecta > Lepidoptera > Hesperiidae > Spathilepia > Spathilepia clonius. The sequence continues at coordinate 18,062 of DWRA01000226.1, forward strand.
AAAAATAATGTTATTACACAATTGACAACATATAGGTTAAGATATTTTAGTTAAGTGTACCTACGAGTAGTATGAGTTGGCACGTCTCATTGACGGCATCTGTAAATAGAATTTAGATTTAGTTGGTACGGCGACATCGTACATGAAATTCAATTAATGTTTAGTATTTTTTACATCCTTTATCAAATATATACAAACATTGCAATCATTCTGTATTGAATTGTAGATAAAATACCATAGCAAAACATCAAAACGATTTAGTCTCGTGAAAAAACTGATCTATAATTTTTCTGGTAAATGTTTTCACGGCTTATGTCAGTTACAAAAATGTGTATAATTTTAAACTAATATTATGCGTTCATCTGTCGTAACACCTATTACCTGTCCCTCTTCACTGTGGATAACTCCTATTATCAAGGTGGAGGTTTGATGCTACTAAGTAACATGTTTTTATTGTAAATAACAGCAGATGTTCTTTGATTTTATTGCAGTTAACGCACTTATTAAACCCTTTTCATATGGATCAAAATAATTTTATTTACACGTTTTATTTAAAAGTAAATAAATTGTTTTTGTAACCAATATCATCAATGAACATCTTTACGACAAACAATACCTGATTGTTATTATAACATGTTCGCCTATTATCTCCAGGTGTTCCGGAAACGCCTAAAACAAGCACTGGAATCTCTAGCAACGGACGCGACGCCGGCGTCGTTGCAGGCATCGTTGTTGGTGTTATCTCAGGAGTGTTAATTGTAGCTGGTCTGGTGAGTTTTAATTTTTCCTACTTCTATAACGCAGGTTCTAGAGACACCATTTCTTTGTCATTTAGGATGTTCAATAACACAAATCATTGGTTTGTAATTTACTGACATAAGTCCTTTTTATCTGTTCTGCATATTCAGTTCGTTCGCAAGGCCTAAGTTCAAAGAGCATTGTAGCATGTCCTTACATCGACCTCATATATTATACATTTGGCAGACAATTTTGTAACTACTACTTTATTTAAGCACTGAATTTCAGTTTGTAACCATTTCAATGACTTTACTTTTACACTCATAGTTTTCAATCTATATAAGTATAAAATAATTCGCCATTTTTGTTTGTTTTAATGATACAAAATGCCTTACTGTCTTAAAAGTACAAGTAAAAACACAAACGGCATTGTTAAGCAATAAAATTACTTTCTAATACCAGAAGTTAGTAGTTTACCCTCGCAAAAGTTAGATAAACCGATTTTGTGCCAAAAAAGACTGCTGCAAGTTATTTTATCTTTACTATCTTCTGCAACTTATGAATTATCGCAATCTTAACGATAAGAATGGAACTATTGACGGGACAAGACGCTATGGGTAGGTAGTTAAAGACAAGTGACTGTATCGACTGATCTCGTATCGCCAATCACAAAGCAGCCATACAAGTAATACGAGTAAAGCAATCTATTCCCATAAGTTTTCATTTCTCGCTTTCATTTCTGTTGGCTCAACGGAAAAATGCTGCTCTATTTTTCCATGTACGTAAGGCAAAAATTGTCATAGATTGATTTATAAAAATGTATAAATGGGTTCAATATGTATCTACTGTTAACATAACCAATTCCCAATACCAATCTCCTATTTAAGCATGAGTTAATTTCAATAAACATTTTGATAGAGTATCTGCGAATTAAAATTTAGAAATCAGACTAAAATTTAGAAACAACCATAAATGAGTTGACAAAATTGCATAGTACCTAGTTCCACATGGTTCTTGTTTTCCATTACAATTGTGTGTGACTTAAATAATAGTAATCTAATCTTAAGTATTTAACTAGATGTCTACAATAGTAGGTACTTCTTCACTAAACGTCTATGTATCTGTATTTGATAAATGTTTTATTACAAAATTTATTATCGTTCGTGGCTAGGGTTAGGTATCAATAATTAAAAGAAATGTTAATTACCTCTTTACTTGTGATATACATCTTGATCTTGTTTTTAAATCAGCACACGCACCAGGCACGCATACGCCAATCTAATGAATCCTAAAATACAATTCAATTGATAAATAAATTGTCTTGATTGGTTAAATCGATTCATAATTGACGTCAATCCATGGACAATTTAGGCAGCTATCTATGAATCTAATTGAATATAGGTATCGCATCGACCGCGGCAACTGTTACTAACGTAACGTCAATTTTGCATCGCATCTGTATAAAAAATATATATAGAAATTTTCAAACAATGTCGTAATTGAAGAATATGAGTATATTTTGAAATCGTGTACAGAACCATTATTTTTTGAATGTTAATAGTGAGTATTTTCAGTACTTACACAGGCTTAGAAAATACTATTGATTCGAATTAGTTATGATCAATATCTTCACGAAGGATATCGTCCAAGTAAGGTCACTTGCGAAAGTTAGCTAAGGACGTGACCTGATTGTTTGAAACACATTCATTTGTAATGGGTAATATAAAGTGCCTATTCATTTTTAAAATATACATCATTTTTTATAATTAACTACGTAATAACAATGATTGTTTTGTATTTATTTATGTAATAACTAATGCTCATTATCAAAAATCGTTGTATTTGTACTTACTCCAAAATAACCCGACGTGGAAACATTAAATAATAGAAAAAAAAGATATTGTAGATGTAGGCGGCGGAATAATTGAATTTTTGAGGAAAGGCCATTTTAAAAATAACATCTATTTTTTCCACTAAAACGCGTGAGGTCGCCACGTGGCCTTTTTACGTCATACGTCGTTAAACAAACGCGATTGATTAAAATCTATGGGAGTTTTGTATGAAGCTGTTGATAGATGTGGCGAGATATGACGTCACAGTCTCGCATTCATCGCAGTGATTTAAGACCGTAGTTAGATACTTAATGTTTACAAAGAAAACAAGATTTAAATTACACCTTATTCTTCACTATTGTTACAACATTAATTGATACGGAAGTACTTACTTAATGTTTTATAACTGTCTAAGTTAATTGTCTATGAATCTAAGAACAATAGGGAAAAATATTCAACCACGCTGTTATTTACTTAGCCTATACATATGTACCTAGGATATCAAAATATTATCTATTACGTCTACTCTACGATCTATTATCATCATTATAATTATGTGATATTAGCCGATAAAGCTATTGTATCGATATTGAAAAAACTAATCGTGTAAATGATATTTACAGATCGCCTTTATTATGTACCGGCACTACGTTCACCGGAATGTAACTTCAATGAACTTCGACAACCCGGTATACCGCAAGACTACTGAGAACCAGTTCGCATTGGAGCAGAATGGCTACGCGCCGGGCAGCAAGCTTTACCCCAGTACGGTGGGAGAAGAGGTGAGAGCCCTCACAGCCATGGAGTGCACCCTTAACATACAGAATAGCCTTAGATAAGCCAAACATAATCATGATTTCCAAATTCCACTTTTATCTAACTCAATTTGAGCCGATAACCGTTTTACCCGGTTTTTGTAATCTCAAAAACTCATCTTTTACGAACAATGAATGATACCCCATGAGAAATCGATGTATTGTAAATAACATAAATTAGTATTATTACACGTTGTAAGGTCTGCCTAAGACATTTTAAATTCGATGTACTTAGTATCTATTAATTAATAGGACGTATTGACGTATTTTAAGGGATTTATAGAAAATATTTTCGCTAGGATAAGTTACTGTGGCGTTGATTGTGCCAACATTTTTACCGCATCAGTATTAAAAAATAGTTGCCAAATTATTCGTCGTAAACGTAGTATTACTATTGTAAATACTTATTTTATATTAATCTTATTTGCAATTATCTATGCGTAACTTGTATTTCGGTAATGATTTACTGCTGAGATATTTATTTTTCATGCATTTACATGCGAGGGCTTCTAATTCTTGGTAAGTTGCTAGACAAAATTACATAACCCGTTTGTTTTCTTTATCGCTCGTCAAATTGCGTTTTAAAGTAGTAATTAATAACATTTAGCAGTAGTGTAGATAGCGTAGTCCTAAACTTATACCCCAGTCCCTCCATAGTTCACCTTAGCGGAGATCTGCAGCTTCAAAAGGTGAAATCCACTTCTGAAGAACGGAGACAGAAATCTGTTCATTCTAGCGTCCTTTATCATTCCTCCACTCAAATAACACATTTAACTGAGCTTCTTAAAATCTACTTCTGAAACTTAACATTATTGATATAATTGTGTAGAAGCGTCCCAACTTCGTCCGTCAGGGAAGCGACGCACGTCCACTTTACGTTTTTTTGGGACTAGTTGATATCTATCGGTGGTAACGTGCACTTAAAATCAGGTGGACTGTATGCTAGTGACGTTAAAAGCTTCAGAAGAGAAGATCGGAAAGTTGTAACTAATATTTTTTTTCTCTTTCCAGGCTCAGGAACCTCTCAACACACCTGGTACAAATGAGTTTGTATAGTGCACGGGCGGGCAGTAAATACATAAGTATGTCATTAAATGTGAAAAGAAAAAGAAGGACATGTGATACATACTGTAATAGTGTAACCAGTGAACGGTTGGCTAACATTGTGTAGTGGTCTATAAACTGTTAGCTCTAGTGCAGTGGATCGGAGCAATGGAACGAGGTTCTGTTTGCAGTCAAGATTCGCGCCGTTATGGATCTCAAAATTAAAAATGCGTTTTAATAAAACTACAACTTGTAATCGTACACGTCGTACGTCAACCTGAGGTCTAGCTTTTGTATCACATTACGTGCTAAAGATTAGTATGGTCGTGTTTTTTTCCGTAGACTGTGAATAGTGTAGAGATTTGAATCGCTGCAACGAGCAGTTATGCCTGGTGCATTGAATTGTAATTATATTATTATTTATATAAAGTTTACAAATTTTTATATTCCACTTTTAGTTAAGGGAAGCTTTTGTATTATATAAAACAACGGCAACTTATAAATGAAGCTCATATCTTATAGTAAGATGTACTTATTTAGAAAATTTACAATTTATTTCTCAAATAATCGGTCATGTATTTATACACTTCAATCACGCTAGTAACTTATTTTAAACTGTGTAACAAAGATATTTTAATAGATATATTAATTTATTGAAATTATTAGTGTTTTTTAAAAAATTTGGAATGTATGTTTCATTAGACAATTTAGGCTATGACATTGCTGTAATTTATGTGCCAATTCTAGTGAAATACCATAGCCGTGTATTTACTACTGATAAAGTCCCGCGAACGAAGTCGCCACATTTTTTTCGTCTATTTGTCAATTTTATAATTTATTTAGTAACTCCTAAAATTTATTATATTTGTTACAAGAAAATGTTTTGTTTTTGTATTGTGAAAACAAAATGATACATTCGATTTCGCGCGATGTTGACAAACATGACCTATCCTTATCCGGCAAAGTTGCGCGACTTTCCGCGGCAACCCGTCACGTGACGTCACGTGTTACGTGATACGTTTCGTGGGACAATTGTCACGTCAGTGAATATGCGGCTTGACTCTACGCCAAATAGATGTTTCAATATTCTTCCTCGTAGGTAAATTATAATTCAAACTCAGTGTTTATAACTTCACATTATTTATTTCGGTTTGTTATATAAATGTTGTTATGTATTAGTATAGTATGGATATATATTTATGAATCATGTTACGCTATGTAATATTACATTTGTTTAACCAGTAGAAATTTGCCTTCAATTTGGAATGTGACTTTGTAAAGCAAAATCCTGCCAAGTCCTTTAAATGTAATAAGTTATAATATATTTTTAATGTAATTCAATTACATGGAATAAAACTTGATGCACATTTCATACAATATGCCTAGCTCAATAAGTGTGGTCACTAATATTATTGTGTAAATATTGTCAGTAAATATTATGTAAAATGTGTTATATAAAATGTTTTATTTGAAACCCCTACATTCACTTTTGCTTACTCAACATTAACTTATATTTAACACATGTAAACATGAATACTTATTATGTCAAGCGGTTTTGCTAATGTTGAAATGTTTTACAAATATGCGTATTCGTATTATGAAACTTTCCTATCTTTATAGTAGACGTACACACAAATTACAAATGCGCCGCTATCTTAGTGCTCAACCTAAAAATCGAATATTTTTTACTAACTTCAAACCAAACTTGAATCACTCGGCAGTTTTCTAGAATACGTCTGATATAAACAAACAATAATAACATCAATGAAATTATTATGTCATTAACTTACAACACTACAAAAGCGGTCAAACTTTTGAAAATAAATCTCACACGCTGTTCCGTTAATAAATAATATATAAAAGATGAATACATGTGACATATTCGCGGCAATGGTGCTGCTGCAGTCCGTGGTTTTTTTCGTGTTCAAAAAATATAACATGATGAACAGTAACCGAATTTACACCTTCAACAATATTAACAAAATGGGGCGCGGGCGGTGGTTTTTGTTTGTTTTACTTCTTATGTGGAACCCTAACATCGTCATTTGCTGAAATAAAAATAGCTTAAGTCTAATATCTCAACAAAATCTCTCCAGCCATTTCAGGCATTAACCCAAATCAAAAACACAACCATTTAAATAATTGCGTTTTTATTATACTTGCCGTACCTATCAATCCAGTAAAAACTTATTTTGATATTAGAAACAGAACACTTCAATTTATTTATTTGTATAGATCAAACACAATAAATGAAAGAAATATGCATATGTAATCACTGAGATCATAATGTAAAGCAAAAAAACGTACGTGCATGAAATTTTGTAACTATGTTTCTTTATTTACGAGACAATCTTAAAATAGATCCCGAGTTTGACCAAGTAACCTTAAACTACGAAATTACTGCGTAAACTTAGTGCTTATGTAATTAAGTATTACCGTACAATTAATAAACTAAATATGAATGAAAATCTTTAGTTTGAATGTATCACAACCAGTAATAAGGTATCAGAAGCTAGTTTACAGTTATCTGAAATGCGTTAGTAATTACTCACCTACTTAACTAAACAATTAAACTTAACCTAATTATTCGATTTTACTAAAAAAAACAGGTACCAATACAGATCAAATCTACTCGTTCTACATGTCGTTGTAAAAGGTATTTTCATTTGAATACTCGTTACCTATTTCTGATGTTACATAACTTTTTTGATGAGTTAATGGCCGAAACAATTCGTAGTCTACGTAATCACTATTTGTGTACCATATTGATTGTCATATCATTCTCGACACGTCAATTGTAGAACGTACAAGTAGTTTAGAGTAAACGATCTGCATTATTTTACTACATACGTTTTGTATAAAAACAAAAATGGCATTCAAAACAAAATTATAAATCAGGAACTTTAGTACAAATCATACTAACCAAGTTATCACTATATCAGTTTTAATATTATGCGTACTTAAAAATTAAGTATAAAACGATCCATTTTGGAAATTCATATCACACTGGAATATTGGTTAAATATCACACGCTACGTAAAACAACAAAACGATTTGGTATGGAATTTGGAATGACATACTAAATACATTAAATACAATATACGACGCTACACTACATCTATGGGAAAGTAATTTAAATACTAAGTCATTTTACATTACCATTAAAAATAACTAGGTCAACGAGTTAACTACTATGTATAAACAAATAGACTTTGAGTCTTCCATCAACAGTCTGAACTAAAAGAGCAATAATAGCAAAAATGAGCAACAATGCCTTGCCAGTATTTATTCATTTCAACAACAGAACAACAAAATTAGGCCTTGTTTGTAACTATGGACATTAAATGTGTCAGACCCGAACTGTAGCAGGCTGAATAAAAATATATGATTTTAGACTTATATTATCGCGGAATTGATACATTTTGTTATGAAACGGGGACTCACGATACGATGTTTTGATAGTACGTACGGACATACGTACAATAGTACGTTACATAAGAAAATGTAAATAAAATAAATATATTTAAAAAATATAATATATTTCTCAATACTTGAACAGGCACGGCCTGAGTCCGTTCGGTTGTATTACGATAGACATAATAGACACTGTATAATACTGGAATACGCGCCTATATGTCTATAGAAGCAAATGGGCTCTTATTGGTTCAATTAGTCGTTGTTTCATTTCATAAACGAACTACATTTACGATTCAATACTACGTTATAATCATTGCAAGCAAAATAGAGCCGTATGTTTAGTACAGTAAATTACAGTACATGCAGTCCTCGTACTTACGGCATGGTAGGTTCACCATATACGCGACGTAAATCGAAACGGTGTAAGTCGATACGACGTAAGTCGAGGACTGCCTGTACAGCAGTACAGTAAATTAAAATGTATAATTGGTTTTGAAAATATATTGCTGCTTAGCAACTGTCGTGCTACTAACATGACATCTTCATAAACAAATGTTTTTCGGATTCTTTTACCAAAATTCCATACTAGACTCAAAGTCCGTTTTGTTTAATATCACGCTAGTGGCTATCTTTACTAGTTAACTCTTATTATAATTAAGTGTAAACTATCATTAAACAATATTACAATAAAACTAAGTATTACTTTCCTTATTATCTTCAGTGGTTTCTATCCTCTTCTTCTTATTACTCTGTAAAGAAGTCTCGTCGGATTTCTCAGGTTTCTCTATTGGAGCAGGTTTCACCATCTTCTGAGCATTAAACTGTTTGGTGATGTGATCTTTGAACACATCAAACGTCTTCTCAGCAATATGCCGTCGGGCGTGATGGAAGAACTGGTCGAAATGATGTAGATTGTGTCTAAAATCGAAAAATAAGGATATTATTTACATACATGCATCCTTATAACGTAAATAATAAACCTATATACCTAAATTTTTTAAAGTATTTACCAAAAGGCGCAGGGGCAACGATTGTACCTAAATACTACTCCTTTAAAGGAAACCTTTGCCTATCAAATATAGGTTTATAATAAATGAATACTTATATTAGCGTTAAATACATCACAGGTGCTGTACACACATTAACAACTGTCTGTACAAAAAAGTTATTATTTATTGCTTTATTTTATGCGTTGCTACCTCTGAGAACTAAGTAAGGATGCCTCGCATAAGTATGTCTCCTCCTTACCCTACAAACCAGAATGCAGCAGCGCTTGCCACTTGTAATTCAAGCTCTTTCTACCAACATTAAAACCAAACTAAAATCATTTAACTCTTTAACGTATTTTTTTTTTATAAAATCATGCAACTTACATGCTTAGCAACACACCGGCCAACATTTCTCTCGTGTTGAACAGATGTTGAATATACGCTCTAGTATGTTTCTTGCAGGCGAGGCATTCACAACTTTCTAGAATGGGCATGAAATCCTCCTTGTACCTATAATGACAAATGTTATAAGTCACCTATTTTTAACTTATTGCATAACCTTCTGTATTTAAACCTAAATAACAACGCTTTATCAGTTATATAACTCAATAGTTATCTTGTAGTGACAAAGGACAATTATATTGAGATCTTTACGAACAACAAAACTAGTCACAATAATAAGATATATAATCAACAATATATAATACATACCCGCCTTCATACAGAGATACTCTCAACTATTATACATATATTACATAACTATGTATGAAACAAAAAATAAATAAAAGCAATGATTTTTCATTCAAAAAGTATTTGTTACTCACTTGATGTCTTTTAGATTTAAGAATAACGGTGTTTCATCAGTTTTCTTGATGTCAAAATTCAAACGAAGTGCAAAACTAGCATTTGTCAACATTAGTGGATAGGAGCCATCAAACAAATCCCACCCACGTTCTATTGCTGCCAGGATGACTGAAGGACTCCAACAACCCTCAATAATTCTCAATAAATCATTTGGTATTGACTCCTAAAAGAAATACATTTATTCCATTTAAAATTAAATCACAATTAAAACTACTTATTTCACAATACTTTAGATGAATTACAATTCCAAAGTAAGTTAAATTCTCACTCCTATGAATATTTATAAATTAAAAAATCAATTTTATATAAATGGGTGAATTCTGATCTGGGTTAGCTCTTATTTAAAAAACAAGCATTTGGTAGCATATTCATGTTTAAACTGTTGAATGGAATGATTGACTGTCTTTTCCTCCTGAATCGTATTGATATTAAGTGTACCCAGAATATCAGCAAGGGTTACAACTTATAAGACAAGATACATATATACAAAGATATATAGGCCTCTTTATACAAGTAACAGCAAAATTAAATATGTCAGAAATTTACCAATGAACCTCATGCAAAAAAAATTTAATGTAATATTTCATATGATCGACATTAATATCTTTGCTGATTCCTTTAAGAAAAAAATGTATGCAGCGTTATCAGACATATCATTTAATTAACTATATCATTTTAAAAATCTAACTCCTTACTTTATAATATCTGATTACAATGCCCTTGTAAATGTTGTGTAAACCTTTAAGTTAAGTGCATATAACTGTAATGTTATTATTAATTATTAATTAAATTATTATAAATTTTATTAATTTGATTTTCTTATATATATGTACTTAGTTGATTTTCCTTTAATAAATAAATAAACAAAAATATTAGTCTAAAATCATCAATTGTACTAATTACCTATTTAATATATATTTTACGCGATACATACAGCGCCATCTGTTAGCGAGTAGACATACCTCTTTCGCATACAAACGGCCTCTCCAAGTGGCAGGGCAGATCCAAAAACACAGGTAAGTCGTGGCTCACTCTCTCCAGCGCTACGCAGTCAGCACCCCCTTCCGGCACTGGTACGTGAGTTCGATTTAGCCACTGTCGACCACAGAGCTCAGTTAAAATTGAAATTTTTCGTTTTACTTTTTATATGAGGCAGTAGCAAACGAGCATGCAGTGCACCTGATAGTAAGTGACAACTGCCACCCATGGACATCTGCAATGTATCCCAGATAAGACTAGAATCCTACCTGAAATCGACAACAGACGCGTTGCTATCCTTGAGGACTTAGATGGAATGTATCGGATAAGTAAGTCTCCCTTCTAACTAAAAGATAGCAGCGCTTAACACTACTATTATTAGGCAAAAATAGGTGAAGCGGTGATGCTGCCAGAGTCGAACCACAAAGTGTTTTAAATTACTTATAAAACAAATTTTCGGCAAAAGAAGACCTGCTATTCTATAGCTCTGAGGTACAGATTTGTTGAAAGAATTATAAAAAACATAAGTATTTGGGATCGATTCAATTTATCAATAAAATAAAAGTACAAAATGATACAGAGTGACGTCACGCCTCTGTACAAATTACCTATAAGTGAAGTATAACTTACTACAGGGAACCGTCGCGTTATATATCCGTCCCGCTCGCTCGTTAGGATGTCCGCAGCAGTGCGTCTCAGTCCCACACCCCCTCTCCACCTGTAGCCCTCGGGATCATCCCCCGAGTCTCTTCTAGCACCAATCCATACAGATTCTACAGCTAGAAAAAATATATTTTTATTTGATAAAGTTGCGAAAGAGCACGCAGTTCACCTGATAGTAATTGGCAACCACCGCCCATGGACATCTGTAATCCACCCCAGACAAAACTAGAATTCTACCTGAGGTCTACCACAGATGCGCTGCTACCTGTGAGGACTAAATTAGAACGCCTCAGTCAAGTCTCCCTTACCACACCCTTCAAACCAGAACAGCAGCGCTTAACACCGCTGTTATTAGGCAGTAATAAGTGTGGCGGTGGTGCCGCCGGGGGCAAACTACAAAGGGGTCTACCACCTTTAAACAAAATATAATCATTTCTGCGATAATGTAAGTCTAAAATCATATAGTGCCGACGTATCTCATTA
>DWRA01000227.1:0-29823 GCA_018250295.1 Spathilepia clonius
AGACAGCAGCGCTTAACACTGCTGTTATTAGGCAAAAATAAGTGTGGCAGTGGTGCCGCCGGAGTCGAACTACAAAGGGTTCTACCACATAATGTACATAGGTCAAATATGTAACTTTTAATAATCAAGATATTTTTGTGCTTAAAATGTAGACAAAATCCACGTTTTGGTCACTTGATATCTCGTAAGATCTCATCAGTGTTGTAATTTTCATTAAACAATAAATTAACTTCAACAAAAATATTTCGCCAATTTACTAAAACTAAAGACCAATCTGACGTCTGTATGGAGCCATTTCTTGTTATAAGCACTTTAATACACCATCGAAACATTTTTCTAAGTCAAATAATATTACCAAGTATAATTTTCTTATCTTATTACAAAAATATCCATGTATGTAGTTTTTAAAAGCATCTAAAACAGTCCCGTAATCCACGTTGATAAATTGCGGAAACTCATTTGCACCTGTAATCTTTCATTACGAACTGAGACTACCTAATGTGTCGACGTAATGGTAATTGCAGGCATGAAATACCAGAATGTACGTATAGCATCCGAATTGAATGAGATTTCGTTTTAATGCTTCCTAACGTAACTAGCGTTTGCGTTCAAACTTACATAAGCATTAGCGACAAAATTTAGTGATCGGTAGACTTAGTGAATAGCTTATTGTAGTAAACATATTAACAACTTATCAATAAACCAAACCTATCAATCAATAATAAAGATACAACTTATAAAGTATCAGAGATATGCGGTCTCTAAGAAACCATTAGAGAGTTTAGCGCGTAAGTGAAGTTCAAGTTAGCTTTCTCCACGAAGCTGCTAACGGATGTGCAAAGTTTATGAAGATTTAACAAACTTTCATATTATTACAATACAAGGTAATATGTCTGTACATAACATTAGTTTAACAACAATAATAAGAACACCGCGGGGAATTCACATACTTATCTGCAGGAAAAAATAATTAGGAGTTTACTTGATATACTTATATTTAAATGATATGTTATCAAGGCCGCCAACCACAAGTAGTATACGCCTTTAAGAATTTTGTAACGAGCTTATAGGCATTTAAGGGTCCTCACAAAATTTTCATCGTTATTAATTATTTCTATTACGCACATACCTTCAAAGTCTAAGGTACCTTCCGGAGATTTCAACGCCTGATGTATAGCATCGAAATTAAATATTGTATCCTTACTCTCATTGCGTATTGTTAAAGATAGCTATAAAAAATATTTAAATGTTTACGTCTATCAAGCACATACCTTAACCATAGCACTCTGCACCGTCATTTCCACAACGTGAAGTGTGAAGTTGTAGCGATGACCTTCGTCGTTGAACGATATATTCCCAGTGATACCTTCGATGTCCGTCTGGAACGAAAAGAAAACTTGTAGCTTTTTAGGGTTCCGTAGCCAAGTGGCAAAATCGAAACCCTTATAGATTCGTCATGTCTGTCTGTCTGTCCGTATGTCACAGCCACTTTATTCGGAAACTATTAAGACGATAGACTTGGGACTTGGTAGGTAAGTGTATTCTCTATACAAATTATGCACAAAAATAAAATATATATTAAAATTATCTCCCCATACATGGAACTGAAACTCAAAAAAAAATATCTTACCTTCTCGTGTGTTTATAGAAAGGTCTTCAATAATCATTGAGGTTTATAAGACCATTTTTTCTCAAAATCGATTGTTTCAGAGATAACCCCTTTCAAAGAAGTTAAATGTGTCCCCCCTTTCTAACGGACTTCTTTCCTTTTTCCTAAGAACGTCATAGAAGATGACTAAAGGACTATAAACACGAGCCGGACAACAGCGTTCTTCTAAGAAGTTTCTGTATTGGTTACCAGCGCAGCGGTCAAGGAAAGTGATGTGCATAAGTCAAAACTATTATTTCTTGATGGCGAGATTCATGAACTAAGACCATGAAATCTAAACATAATCTACTAATCAATAATCAGTAACATTTTATTTATATCAATTCCTAATGCGTCATCTGACCTTCCTGATATTCCAGCATTCTTACTTATGACAAGAACATAGTCCATCTGATACTGATATCATTATTGCCAAGGTAACCTAATGTCCACTTGAAGTTAGGTATAAATAATGATCCGTTGACATAACCTACAAAGCCCAAGTACCAGGACCGAATAATATTATAGGTATGAGTAGCGAGCGCGGACTGGTCCGAACAGATGTCGTGACTAATGTTCTAAGTTCGTAAGTGCTATCGGTTCCGTACCTTTTTTACCGTGTAACAGTTTGCTCCTCCCACAAATCATGTGAAAGGTTGTGGCAGTATGAACAATGCATTTTATTACTATAGTTTCCTAATAGCTATGTCGAACAATTTGTGATTGAGTTCGTTACAATAGTTTATTTTACAGTAATACTAAAGTTATATTGTTTGTGTTGGTCCTTACCCCCTGTTAAAAGTCAGCCGTAAAATATCCTCAGATGATAAAGTGTACGCAAAAAATAATAGCTACCTTCTTAATCAGTCTAGAGATTTTATCCCCATGCTCAAATGGAACCACCCAGCTCTTGCCAGGGTTGCAGTCGATGACCTTGGTCTGGTTTGCTTGCGCTGCAGCACGACGCAGAGCATTTCTAAATGCTTCTGGTTTCTTCCTCCAGAGTCTCCCCAGAGCATCCATTAAGACGTGCACGCCATCATACATGAGAGCTGTTTGAGCCTGATAAAAGAATAAGAGAATTATTAAAATTTATTATACAATACTTTATGTTTTTGACTATTCCAGGTTTTTTTAACGAATCTAATTAATGTTTATTCAACGAAAAATTCATTTTATAAAAACAAGGAAAATAAAAACTAATTATAACTAATTATATTATAAATAATAACTATTCCAGGTTTTGGTCACTTCGATTATCGTTTACTGTAATAAAATAGAGCGTATTCTGTATTTATGAAGCCAATGTTAGTGATGTCGTGTTCTTCTAAATTTAGAAGAGATAGGAATAATCCACAGTAAATTGTACTTCAAACATTTTTCAGAATATTAGGTTTAATAGGCATACAGAACTCAGAATAACTTCCTTGGACGTAATAACACTATTAGACCAGCGACAATTAATTTTGCTTTCGCATTTGATTCAAACACGAACTTCAGGCGTGCGAGGCCGAATTTCGTAAAACTAGATTATCTCGAAAACTGCTCGACACGCATTGGTCGACAGTAATTTCCTAGATGTTATTATTAAGTTTCATATTTGTATAGCAAATGCTGTAGAATCGTAACTTTCGAGTTCCTTAATCGTTTCTGTTTACGTGTCCGTTTCATAATTTATTTCATCCACGTCAATTTCTATTACAAAGCTCGTTTATTGTGTCTAACCCTAAATGAAACCAAAACAATCACAATATTGTTGGATATAATTGATTTTAAAGTTAATCAATCTGACAAATTAATTACCCGTTATTACGGAAATACATATTTAATAGCCTAGTGGTTAGAGACTCGGCTTATTCATCGAGGGGTCTGAAGTTAGAATCCCAAGCGCGTAGAAGATTTTTAAATGTTATGTACCTATTTTAAATTGATTATCATTTGCTTAAAACGACGAAGGAAAACATTGTAATCTACACGACTGAAAGTTCTTTATTAACGTTTTCTAATGTGTGAAATGTAAGAACCCACATTTGGCGAGCTGGACTACTGCCTAAGCCTCTCACACTCTAGGAGGTGACGCGTGTCCAGCAGTGAACCAGATGTGGATGGAAGACAACGTTACTATATATAAGAAACGATGATGGATGGACCATAGTGACGGATTAGTGTTTTCATTTACTTCATGAATAACAAAAAATAATTTGTCGAATACCTATTTACCTATTCTCATTGATACGTTGGTAACGAATTCTAGATCCTAAACCTAGATCTACATAACTAGATTTATTGCTTTTGACCTTAATAAGTTTCTGTTAACAAAATATATACCTAGTTCGTATCTATGCAAAAACACACAGACAAATGTGGCTTACAAATGTCATCGTCAACCCATTATTGTTCCACTACTGGGTAAGGGTGGTACTGGTACTGGGTACTTTCGGAGTGAAAGTGGTCAGGCCATCACCCACCGTGCTGGCCAAAGGCGAATTGGTAGACTTCATATAGCATTGAGAACTTTTCAAACAACTCTTAGGTGTATGGGCTGCCTCGATAGATATCTTCCTTCACCATTAGGTCAAGTGATAGTTAATTTCTAATACTTACACAACTTCTATAATCAGAGGTCCGTGCCTAGGGTTTGAACCTCGGTCCCTTCTATTGTGAGTTCGTGATTCAAACTCTTCGGTCATTACTCGCTTTTAGCATCATCTCTATGAGTATAATTCATACCAAAGAAATTGCACTGACATTAAAAAAAACAAGTTAAAACAATTCTGAGTAGCTACAAATAACTCTTAAGAAAATGTAATCCTACTCAAGTTTTTATTTCTCTCATAAACTAAAGAGACGTACATAACTCAACACTCGCATCAACTAAGACGTACGAGTACATTTTGAACACATTACCAATTGCTCCTTTGAAACAATTCGCTTCCTTGTTTCGAATTAGGACTAAAAGGGCCCAAGAACAAGAAGGGAGATCATAATATGGAGTAATAATTTATGCAGGGTACCCACTTACGGTTTCATTAGGGTATACGTAAGTTAGTGAAATCTACATAAGCGCGTTATTACTTCAGGTCGAAATTTTCTTCGAGAGAAACTGTATTTACCACCTCGCGGAGACTTTATGTTATGCCTCGGGTTTGTCGTAAAATTTTGTTGATACCGTGTAGTAAAGAAGATTTATAAATGTATACGCGGTTGAGTGGCGCGTTCTATTATCTCTAAACTCTTAGGTATGAATATGGTTCGAGTATTTTATACGATTATCATTTACAGTTGTTTATCGTTGTAAACCCATTACTGTCCCTGGATGGGCATGGGTTTCCTCTTAAAGTAAGAAGGGCTAAGCCTTAGTCCACCTCGCTGCCCATGTGCCAGTTGGTATACTTCACATACTTTTGGGAACTTTTTTTAACAACTCTCAAGTCATAATTAATTTTAAAAAAATCAAGCATGCATGTCTGGGGTCTGAAACCCGGAAACTTTGATCGAGAGATCGAGTTTCAAATACTAGGCTATCACTACTTTTGCATTGGTTCATCGTTTGTATATAATTATACGTATAAAGAAATATACGCTTGGTGTATTGCGGTTAAGATATATTGAAGAAAACGGAGTTACAATTTAGCACATTCCTGTAAAACCAGCGCAGCTTACGTGCTAAAAAACAAAAAAATCGACGCGAGAACAGTTTTTATAAATGAAAATAAAAAAATCTACGGTGAATGTCGGAAAGACGGAAATCCTGAATTTCTCTTAATGAATATACGGGTACTATAAATTTTCTTCTGGTTTAGTTTAGTTAAGAAACGAATTTCTAAGCGTCCTGGTTTCAAATGTGTGAAAGGAACTTTAAATGGGTTCTTAATTTCATATTCAAAGGATTTATTTAATTGAATTTAGGTAGTATGGTTTACCGTATTTTGACATCGGTGGCACCATCTTCATACCTATTTTCGTCTTTTAACCAATCATCGGTTTATTTTATGCGGAGGGCTCTTTACACATAATATTAATATAAATATAAGGTATATAAGCACCATTGTAATTGAAAATTTGTATTCTTTAAAATTTCAAGTGTCTCTTTATGACGGTTCAACAGATAGAGCACTGTGACAGACGAAACAGGTGAGAAACGGAAAAACAGGAAAGGCTTAGTAATAGGGTCCCGTTTATTTACATAGCGTGCGGACACCAAAAATTGCTATCTCAAAAACACGAAAAGCTATTATCAAATGTCAATTTTGTAATACCTAATTAAAATCAAATTCGATGCATGCGGAAAATGATGTAACCGTGGCTTTTACAAACCTCTAATGGCATGCCTTAATAATCCTCTTATGAAATCGGTTGGAATTATTGAAATTTAACGCAAATTCGTTCGTACGCACTGTAATATTTGATTTTATACGTATCATATATAGTAATATGCATAAGCTGTAGCAACAACGTTCGATATATTGTAATAAAGTTACTATAACATCAAAATAAAATTAAGCTTAGTGCTATTCACTTTACTTATGTTTTAATAGGAGTTTACTTTATATTGGATTTTTGTGGTTATAAAAAATTAGATTTTATTTCTATATCTTCAACTAGGTAAAAAAATAAGTGGTTGCATTCTGCGATATAAGCGACAGAATTATATTTATGCAGGATTATTTAGTTCCATAGAGAATATCTTACCTAAGAAAACAATTCTGATTCAAATTTAGCAGTCATAAAAAGTGCCTATTATACAAAGTTTACTTTCCTTACGCTATGCACTCCGACTGTCTCAGAGTTTTATTAAGTAGGTAAATAGATATTGACGGCAATACTGGTTGAATGAGCTTAACCGTATTATTACCTGGATTAATTGATTAGTCATAATTGATTCGCGTCACGATTATGTAACAATAATTCAATAGGCATTCAATAGCTAGAAATATTTATTGAAACGTTAGAGATGTTTGGAAGTTATAAAGGCATGTGAATTTTGTTTTAGAACGAAAATCATCGGATTGTTGATGGATATGATCCACAAAGCTGGATTTGGCAATTTCACACAGTAAAAAGCAAAACAAAATAAAATATTCAAAAGTAGACTTTGATATTTTTTCAAGTTTACGTTTAAATAAAAAATGTACTGCACTATGTTTCCTTTTATTATTACATTACAAACAGACACTCCATCTAATAATATACATACTGCACTGTGTACTATATGTCACTAACATTTTATATTTAATTAATTTATAATCTACATATTATTTATAATCTATGCCAAATTTGTTTCAAAAGCAATTTAAATTTAACAATCTACAGTTAATTTTAATTTCTTGTTCTAGGTAACTAGTTGCGAGAAAGCAATTAGCATCTTTTCGTTTTTTATCCAAAAGATCAATAAATGAAGTGCTTTACTCCTTGTTGTATTCTGATTTGAAGGGTGTGGTATGGGAGACATACCTTAACGAGGCATTCCAACTTAGTATTCAGGGGTCGTTCCGTGTGTATGATTGACCTAAGGACCGACTTTAATCCTATCAGGGGTTGATTACAAAACTCCATGGGTGGCAGTAGCCACTTATCATCAGGTGGACTGCAGGATCTTTTGCCACTTCTACTGTATAAAACAAATAAGTAAACTTTTAATGTTTTGGGCTAAAAACCAAATATTTATTCAAATGTATACTATTTTAAATTTATTTTTACGAGTATGATTCAATGCACTCGTATCATTTTTATGGAAATACAAATATTTGTGCAAAAGTCAAATAAAAATGCGACAGATATTGGTTTGTTAATTCCCACTAGCCGCTATATCCGTTTTTGATATGTACATTTTTAGTACGTCGAAATTCTATAATCCTCTTACCACAATTCTAGTTACCTTTCAATACAATTAAATCAAACGTTGGCTTACTTAAAACTGATAAACGTTTTTTTGTAATAAATTGACAAAAAGTGCGGAGTGGTTGTTGATAATTTATTATAAAGTGTTAAAGTTGATAGAGCCTAAATCATTTTCTAGAATAAATGTGGCCTAAGTTATTCGAAATTATTATTTCGAAGATTAGCTATATCAAAAAGACAAAAATCACAATAACTCATTTTTGCAACAAGTGTCGTGTATTATACTTGTTTAGTATTTAGTAAAAAGCAGTTATTTTGATATTGTAAACGGAAACTTATAAAAAAAACTTTTTACAGCCATTATCAATAACATTTACTCCATTTTAAGCAAGTACCGTTACCTCCCTTAAATTGAACCGTTCAATACCAACTCCCTAACATTACACATGTGTGCGTAGCAAGTGAAATTCAAGGTTCCAGAGCTCTTAAACAATGTACGCACCAATTAGGTTACCTGCCCTCTACCCTCGGGCACAATGAGTATGACCCATATAATACGGCATCAGTAGATTTTTGTTTGTATACAAATTCCATGACTTTACCATTGTTGTGTCTATAGAGCACATATTCTGTAAAACCATTTCTGCTAATAATATAGGCATCTGTTATAAACCCCAGATAGAATTAAAGTCCTAAGTGAGTTCGGCTTCAGTTTCATTAGTATCTCTTAGGACTTACTTGGAATTTCTCATGAATTTAATAGTAAAAAGATGATTTTTGTTTTCCTACTACCTCCTCGTATTCCTGCGGTCTGCGCAAATCACGAGCATTACTATATATGTTGGTATGCTGCTTACCGATATGGTACCCTTAAACTTAGGGTCCATTCGTTTCAAGCCGTCCATCAGGTCTCGCACCATTCTGCGGCTGTGGTCCACTATGCGGAACCCGGTTATGTTCACTGCTCCGTATTCGGTCACCTCGTTTTCCCAATGATCGTCCATCACCTGTCAAATGTAATTTAGTTTTAGCCACAGATGTTATTATAGCGCTGCAAAAAAAAACATGTGTATAGTTTTAACAAACATTTTGGTTTCATAAAATGACATTTTAACCGACTTCTAGAAAGAGAGAGCTAATTTATTCGTCGCGTATGTTTTGTCATAAAATAATTGAACGAACTATTTTCTAATAATAATAACATATCAAAAGAGAACTCTGCCGGGCAAATTGCAGACCTAATACGTGATGATAGGGCAGCTATACAACGTGTATAGATTTGTGCCATTTCAATGGGTTGAATGGCGTGTGTCAAGAGTCAAGACAATCACCGGCGACTAACTGCACCGGACAATATGTTTGATCGGCCCGTGATTACTACTTGACCGAGCCTCGGGCCTATGGTGACTATTTGTTTATTGTGTAAATTGTTACACAAGGCTCGTGTGTACAGAAAAACATTATTAAAACTTATTTTTTAAATTAAAACATAATTTTCTACAAGTTCCCAGTATTGCTTGACTATTGTCATAAACGAACGTAAATACTACAAGCAATGAACGTATAATATAATACCCAGGGACTACAGAAATGTAAAGCAAAGTTTGTACATCTTTATTTTAACCTAACTTAATATATTATAAAACCTGTGTGATGATGATGATTAAAACGTTCCTGAAATAATTTTAACATTTTATTTAAAAAATCCCGGTTTTACATTTTCATGTTACATGAGATAGATAAAAAAGCAGTAAACGAGCATGCAGATCATCCGATAGTAAATGGCTACTAAGGTCGACAGACTGTAATCAATCCGGTTCCGATTTTTGCCATTTGGCTACGGAATCCTAAAAAAGGGGAGTGCGATATAATTTACGATTTAATTTTTTTCAGGTTACTCTAACAAATTTTCTAAAAGTGGTTTAAGTTACTCATAACGTCAAATATGTACCAATCCAGTGAAACTCGATATTGGAGTTTCAAATTTCAAATAGCTCATATAAGCCCAACTTTTGGTTGCGACCATTTACTTATGGCTATTGTCTATCAATCTAGATTTATTACAAAACGCATCTAATTTCTAAAGAGTATTTACTATAATATTTTCCAACTCTATTATTATGTTTATACCCCGTATATGACCACGGTCTATACTGACGTTTAGCTTCCGTTATGTAGTCTTTAAGTATTATTAAACGTGTGGCTGGTAATACAACTTGTTTAGAAAATGTGTCTGACTCGTAGACTTACATTCCTTTACCTACGCGACTTGTTGGTCAAAATTCACGTTTCACATCGTCACACTAATATTTCCTATTGTTATAATTACACCTAAACATTGGTGTAGCTATACGCTATAGCTTATATAGCTTATATAAGCCACTAAAGCCCGTTATTTTTAATAATAATCTATTCAATTTTTGTTTAATAAAACCCAACATTTGATCATTATTACTAGCAGAAATTGTTAGTTTTCGATTGTTTTTTTGATAGTCATATAATTGCATAGTTTGATTAATATTAACGGGCACGAATAGAAGCCGATCAATTTAGACTATCACGTTTACCTCTACTTAACTATTAATAGTTAAAGAGAGTAGCCAACAGGCGGTCAGTCTTAGCGACGAAGCCGAACAATTTGCTTCCGGTTGCCAGGTCAATTATAGTTTTGTTTGCATCGTTCGAACTAACTAGTGCTTACATTGTATAAATAGTTTTGTAATAAATTCAGCAACAGGTAAGGAGTAGTTTCTAGTTATGTACATGCACAAAAAGTAGTATGTAGCCATACAAATAAATAATTATCGGGTAAAAATTCTTTTCACATTTCAACGATTATTAATCTTTCCAAAATTTTATGTCGATAGACATTCAGTCATTACTTTTAGAAGAATGAAACGTATGTTGACGGTCAATGAGTTATTAACAACGGTATTCGAGAAATTAATAAACATTTTTCCTCATCTTAAATGTACTAAATATACAAAATAAAGTTAAAACATGCATAGCTAGATGCATCAGCCTTTCTTGTATTCAAACAATAAAAGAGTAATGAACCAACTTCTCGCAAACAATATTAAGCATAGACTTTATTTTACAGAGATTTTAACAGATGCTGTATATTCATGAATAATTAATATGTTGCAATGAAGTGACCGTAACAATACCTCATCAATCCGCGAGTGTTATTTACATAATTATTTCTTCTTTGATGTTTTGGCAAAATAATTTTGTTTTAATATTATCACGGGAATTCAATAAAATTTAATTTGTTTTACAGTACAATAGTTACTGTAATTATAACTGTCATATTAAATTCACACGTCGGATTTTCTGATAGATTTGGAAATTTAACATTATTGGTACAAATTAAATTCGAGGAAATCGATATTATTATGATTTGTTTGTTGTTGTCAAATCCTTTTTGTCCCTTCTCACTAATTATAAATTTAAAGTCACTTACCAATCCACTTAGTAGGTAGTGGTAGGTCCTACGTCCCAGGTAGACATTTCGGACGTGTTCTATCAAGATGTTCTTAGCATTCTTAGCGTTACAGTCCAACACAATGCGCTTGTTGCCCCAACGATCGTGAACCTCAAGCGCCATGAGAAACTCGATTACATCAGTTACGTTGTGAACTCTCTTCACCAAGTTGATCTTGAACGGAGCAACGCCAGGCAGTAGAGTCTGGTACAACTGCTGGAGACGTAGCAAGCCTGGAAACAAAGATAACTTTAATCAAGAGTACAACTTTAAACATTATGACTCTACACTATTTGCTATATTACAAGTATTCATGATTGCCCAAATCGAAGAATACACTTCTTGAGTAAGTTTAAATATCTAGCTTTTTTTTCGAAATACTAGAGCGTTGCCTGTGACGTTTCTCGAAGTTTGTGTATATATGTTTTTTTTTTATGATATCAACATAATTAAAACGAGGACGACGTTTATATGATAATAAGAACTGAAATAGTTCAAATACAGTTACAGAAAAAGTTACATTCTGATATATTTTTTTAGTCTGTAAGTAAATCAAGCAATTGGATCCAAAAAAAAGGAATAAACTGAAATGTATCGGTAATTTACGTATAAAAGCTTTTTGAATGATAGGAAATTGAATATATTCAATACAGGTCAATAGAAGGTTTATTGGGATGTTTTCGACGAAATTTTCCTTACATTATAAGAAAAATCTTTTCTCCATAACATCCTTCTCATTTTATTCCGTATAAATTTGAAACACGAAGAAGTAATATCAAACAATTATAGGAGTATAATGCTTGTCAAATAACATTATCTCAGAGACCAATGAAATTTTAATTGTTATTTATCTTCAAAGACGTGGAATAATTCTTATAGATTTCAAAATAATTATCATTGAATTAAATTTTGTCATTTGTTTAACATTTAATGACGATTATTGAATGCATATATCAGTTATATTATATAGATAATGATTTAACTATTCAATGATATATGTTACATAATCAATTAAGCACTATAATAACTTATTTTCATATAAATATTTTTAGAATGTACTCAAATATTCATCAAAATTTTGATAAAAAGTTGGGTGAAATCATTAAGAAAAGAAAATAACGAGTGTGTATTTCCCATCCATTATTAAAAGATTTTTTTATACACACTAAGATGATTGAAACAGTAAAGCGGTGTCTATTTTCGGAAATCTGAAATAAAAACGACTTAAATACCAACAGGGTTGAAGCTCGAAATTGAATATCATAGCAATAATTCCTTTGTCTGATATTACCAATTCTATAGCGCCGATCACTCAGTAACCCGAGAGTAGGATAGCGTAATCGGTTTATTTGCGATTACGAAATACGATACCGACCTTCACGTCGAAAATTACATTCGACGATACAAAGTCAGATATCTAAGTACAATTACGCTGGCGTGGAGGGAGAAGAAATATAATGATATAGCATAGACAACGCCAGCAGCGTTTTTACGTCGGTCTATTTTCTGGTTCTCGTAAAGCAATTCGAGTCCACGCGAATTTTATCGAATTAAACGCCCCATATAAAACAAGCGAAACGAAAAAAGGACAAAGCGCTCTACGAAGGGGCAAAAAATAAAAACTCTTTTGCCGCGTGAGAGGGAGACCCGAGGACATACGTTATTATAATGTGACTAGCTTCTTTTTGGGGGTCTGCTCGCGTGAAAGCAAACGATCAGATTTTCCTTTGGTGTTCCTATAAAAATGGGCGTAAACTATTTCTTTAGTGAAATATTCTTATGATTTTCTTCCAGTTTCTAGTCCGTCCTTGTATGCCCTTTACATATTTAACAAACCTTGTGGTGCAGTTGTCACGTAGGAAAGTTACGTGGAAATGTAACGCTAAAGTGCTTTATTAAAGATGAAATCGTGAAATAAAACAAGGCAGTTCAGTAGCGCCGGGGTTATATTGTAACATTTTCTTATTTCTGGAATCTCAATATTGTGGGGCCTTCTATAGAATTCTACACGAGGGGAGTACCTAATGAAACGTATGAAATACGAAATATTTTTTGTACGAAACCCAATACTGTGTAAAATAATTTGATATAAACAATTTCAGAGATGTTACACACAGTTAAATGTTCGGGAGTGACGAAAATATTTATTCGTACGAATTTTGTTTTTAAGAAACATCAGCGATCAGAATTTTGATTTTAACGAACATAATACAATATAACATTAGCGAAGCTTTATGTATGTTTTGCGCTTGTATTGAAGACATTTATAATAATGTATATATATATTAGTCCATACATTAGTCTACTAAAGTAGGATTTGCTGTGTATATCTCGTTTTCGTGTCTCTGTGTATGACTCCTGTGGATGTGTAACATCGCAGAAAGAAACCGTCGCTGTATATCTACGGATAAGATTCACATGAAGTGAGAACTGCCTGCTTCTTTGACATCAGTTAAAGAGTGAATAGTACTATTCTAAGCTATTACGCATACAACCATACGTGGTTATATTTTTATAGCATAACAGCATAGCACAAGAGCATAACAGGATTTATCTAGTGATCATTGTCCTTAAATAAAATGATTTTAACATAAAAGCTAAGCAGTTAATTTTTGAAAAATTCCACAGAAACTTTCATTCATATTTGATTATTAAAAATTAACAAACATATGAGTACTTGCTGCAACTAAGCGTGAGTCTTGATTCTTAAAAATTTATCTTGCACATCCATCGTAAACTGAACAAATAGTTCTAATTCTTCATATTAGCAAACCTGCACGGGATATATGATGAATAAAGCTTCTAAAAATCTCCTAGTCGTAGTTTTAGTCAAATTTGTAGGTACAAAAGTAAACAGCTTTTAGGTTCCAAGCGAATAAAATATCCTTTTACCACAGTCGTTCACTTTCAATCCTCTTTCAAATTTATTCCACTTAACACAAATAATGTAGTCTAACTTCACAACCATAATTTGACTTGGAACGCAAAATCTCATCACTCAAAAGTGATGGCCGGAGTGAGCCAATTGCGTAATTAACTTGGTGTGGCACGATCACAATTTTCATTCAATACGAAACTTATTTAATGCCTGTAATTACGTCGTGCCGAAAGGCAAGAATTAAAAGCTTTTGATTACAGCGCTGACGGCGACCGTGCGGTTTTGCCAACCTCTCGCGACAATTGTTACGTACACTTCACGGTTCGTGGAGCCAAATGTGCCGATTATATGAACAGCAAAGTTATTTAATTCGCTTCTAGATTTGAACGGCTGCGCTTGAGAGCTAGCCCATTTTGTTTTAATGGCTATTACACATTGGATATCTAACCACAAATATGAGTTAAACGTAAAAGTTAACACCGAGAAAATGGCATTCGAACCGGGCGACAATAAGCCCTCACCCGATTAGTTGCTTCTACCCTATCTATCGTTCTTTTCCATTTCTTTAACAATTTCATTTGATAGCATCCCATTGTTTCTTTTTCTTTCCCGGTATTCAATATCCTTGCTTATAGGTTACAAATTGGATTGGAGACGCGGGCTGACGTGTTGCTGAAATTGATTTTACGGAAACATCTGATGTTTACTTACGAGTTCATGTACACTAATATACATTTTTTCGGTACCATTTTACTGAACGGCAAGAATTAAAAGTGTTAATAACAGCCGTACATTATTGACAATCAATTTTAAGAATTTCATTTTTATATGTACAGTTTGTTGACTAGACTCCTTAACAAAAATTTATGTGATAATTAGATAACCTCTTCCTTTGGAGAAGGAAGTAGATTAAAAATAACTATTTTTTATTTGTAACTAACTTTTCATTCGCTATCGTTCTGGGAAACATGTGACACTATAGTGCGCGCATCCAATTAACTATGACCGAAAAAGTGATTAACGTGTAACCAAACTCTAATTGGGGTATTAATATTAGGGGACATAACTATATCTGTGCAAACATATAACAGTAACAGTCTCGAGTGCGTGAGAAAAGATTCACATATCACAAGAAAATTTCAAATCGTTCGTGGGCCACCAAAAATTCAAATTAAAATGAATGCTTTAAGAATACAAACAAAGACATGAACATTATGATCGTATAATATATTCATTAGTCCACATGCGCGTTACTAAAAGTCTACTACCATACACGCTGTAAGTAAAACCTCTGCACATTTATTTAAATAATTTTTCGCTCAATCAAGTGGTTTGTCCGGTTAATCCGCGCCGACGCCGGCTAATAGCATCGACAGTTCTGTCAATAAGCGACAGCGTACGCGGATACCGTCCAGCGGTGGTGGGAATTTGTTTATTAAGCGCTTAGCATTCCTGTTGAAACTATCTATTAGTGTATATAAAAAGTTTTTTTATAGTATTTATATAAAATATGATTATATATCTTGTTTTTAATAGTGAGGCATCGCCGTTTTGGAAGGTAGCGAGGCATAGATACATTAGTATAAAATTTACCAATTTAGGTCTTCCAGGCAGAAACAAAATATTAATTTCAGAACTATTCTATCCTATTTAATCGAAAAATTATGTTTAAGACCACACACTCCTGACCCTAGCCACCTGCATGTTGTTTAAATCAACCATGCTTTGGAGAGCATGTTATCCTGTCGGCCCCGTTTGGTGTTTATGGTTTATGGCGCTAAACACTATCATAGGAATAGCGGGTGCTTTGAAAATATCGACGATTGGATTGGATACGTAATAAATAGTCTTGGTACCATCAAAACAGTCAGTATATCACGTTTCTCCTTTCAATCACATATGTATCGCTACACCTAGAAAATCATACACTTTTCAGATCATAACATCATGTTCAAAACATAACAGACATTTAATTTTTTGCAGTAAAAAGAATAATTTCTGGAAAATTCTTAAATTATTTTTACTGGATACACGGTTCATAAGTAAATTGCTTCTCACCGAAACTCGATCAGCATAAGAAACAATTACGAAGTCTTGACTCTATATCGATGTGTTCGCTAACGGTAGGCATGTCTAAATTAACTGAGTAATTGTATTAAAACCGAGCGACAATAAGCCCTTACCCGATTAGTAGCTCTTCTATATCCTATCTGTGGTTCCTTTCCATTTCTATAACAATTTCATTCTATTCAATAGCATCCCGTTGTCTTTTTGTTGCTTATATGTTACAAATTGTATAAGTAAAATGTGTGTATGTGCACTCGAAATAATTTCTGAAAAAATTTCATGTTTAATAATCAAATATGTATATTCCAAGTATTTTAGAACCATTTCACTTTCAGAAATCAATTAAATCAGATGTTATTAAATATCATCAAGTCGCCTTTATTATTCGGACAATTGGGAGAGTTAGGAGCATTAGGATGCTCAGGGGTTAACTCTTAGAATGAGAAAGATTCAGGTTACAGTCCAGAATGCAAGATATAGAGTCCAGTAAATGCAGAAAGTCGTGTGTAGGTTTCCTTAAGATGTTTTCCTTTCCCTAGAGTATGTGACAATTACTAATACTCGTACATAAGATCAAACATGTCTGTAAACAAACAATCAAACATCAAAAAATTCAAACATTGATCACAATTATTTTATGATTTTACGATTTTAAATGATAGGGAACTAAGTTTAGTTAGAACATACAAAATGTTCTACTAGAATTTCTTTAATTGAATGTAAGTAAAAAAACTTTAAGTTTTAATATTCATACAGACAACTGATAAATTGTTGTATTTTGAAGACTTAATACTTATAATTAAGAAAAGAAGCTGCGGGATATTGGTTGTAAAATGATATCTATGCAACTGGGAACGAATTTGGCACAGGAGTATGTATTTACTCGTAAATAACCTTCCATGACCTTCCACTACCTGACCGTTTCATTGATATAAAGTATCTACATGGATATATTAGGACAGAAATAAAAAATAAGTAGAAATAGGTTTTCGATTAATAACAAAGTAAAATATAGACTCATATATTCAAGGATACGTGACGTGCCACTGTTTACACATTCGCTAGACTGAACCGAGCAGGAAATTGAATATCCGTATCTGAGACAAATACAAAACGTGTTAAAAACGTGTTCATCAATAATGTTAATTTAATTTAATTAGTGAATATTTGGTGTATTGTTTATTTATCATTGAGTTAATTGGTTCTAAAAATAACACTATTGTAGTTTACAACTTATTGTGCTACTTTATGATTACTATTTATGTAACCGTTATCAAAGGAAATTGTTAAAAGAAAAAATCCGAATCTTTTGATAAAACCTTAGTCTTTGTATTCTACTAATAAAGTTTAATGTCTACACTTCCAAAGGGAAGTGTAGACATTAAACTTTATAGGCCAGTTGATTCACGGGATACGTGTTGTGAGGATGGGTATCTTTAAAAGTATTAATCACCAAAATTAACTAAAAAATATGTAAGGTATATATAAAAGAACATATTTTCAATAAGAAAGTTTTTTTTGCAGTAGCGCAATGTAAAACTCGTAATTTACTCGTAATTAAACTAAAGCATTGTATTTAAAACAAAAACATTGTAATTATCCTATTCATGTTTATAGAACGACTTATTTGACGATAAAACTATAATAAGATGTTTCTCTTCACTTCTAAAACGCATGATTCACAATTCACTCCAAAACCACCAGAATTCAAAAACTTTGATCATACGAAACTCTTTGAATTAAATTACTTGTTGAGAAATGAAAGTTATCGGAAGTTTTAATTCTATTAATCAACTGAGGCATTGAGGGACCCGTTCTTCAACTTCTGGGGCTATGACGATAACTGTGACAAATATTTCGGGGTTTGTTTCAAATGACAGGGTCCGAGTTCGATTGATATAATTACGGTAAATGTTGAATTCGTTTTTGCTTTTTTATGAAATAGAAGGAGTAAATGAATTTGCAGTATATAAATCAGAAGTACTAATGAGTTTAACGGTATGCCTGGAAAAAATAATTGTTAGAACCAAAAAGTAGCAGCAAATAACACTTAATAAGGGAGAAATAAGTATGGCACGTGTTGTATGATAGAATTTAACCACTTTTAAATTTTGAAAACCAACTGAATTGGCACTAGTTTTAGAAATTATTTATTAACTCTTAGCAGTGTTTAAATGTTTCCGCGATATTAAGAATCCAGGAACTGAAATGATATCGAAATGTTATAGAAACAGAGTTGCATTAAGCAAGTTCACGTAATTGGATTTCCATTGAAGAAGTAACGAGGTTGGTGGGCGTTGAGAAAAGGGGATACTTAATTCATTTGACAGACCTTAATCTTTATTCTATTAGACGACTCCGAGGAATTCAATAGAATCTTTCATTTGGTACGATGTCTGTGTTAGTACGGCATAGTGGTATAAAGGATGTTGTTATTAATGTGACCTGTCTAGAACATATATTCAATAAGTGTGTGTAGAAGATATGAGATATGATATATTTCGTGTACTTTTACTGTTAAATGTAATAAAAGTAATCTTATAAATAACGTGGTTATTCAAAAAATGCCAAAACAAGCGCAGATGATACAGAGTGGTATCATTATTTAACAAGTTTTTTTTTATATGCCGAAATTAGTAAACGCGTAAACAGTCCTCTTATTAGAAACTACCGCCCATGGACATTTATAATCGATTCGAGATAAGACTCCTACTTAAGGTCAGCCATAGATATGTTGCTACCCCTGAGGATCAAGTTGGAACGCCTCAAATAAGTATGTCACCCTTATTATACCCATCAAACAAGAAAACAGCAACGCTTAACACTGCTGTTATTAGGCAGACATAGATGTGGCAGTGGTGTCGCCGGAGTCGAACCACAAAGAGTTCTACCACCTAAAATGTCATAAATTGAGAGTTTGTCTTCTTATATATCAAAATATCGGCAAGACTATTTACATGCGAGGTAAAATTTCAAATAAACCCTACTGCAAGTGAACTTGTATTTGACATCCTATTACACACGTATCAAGCGAATGAATGACAGTCATTAAATATAGACAGGTTTCCTGCATGTTACTCGTACGTATGTCATGTCTCAATGCTTCTCACGAACACGAACACGAAGCCCCGTCGCAAACGGTATTGATTATTTTTGTTAAAAATGGTTCGAATATTCATTTTAAATTAAGGTAGCATGTGTTTTAAGCGTTCTTTAAAAATAGCGGTTTATTTTTGAGTGTATAGTAACAAAAATATAATTTAATAGGATACGTTCAAATATTGAAGACACATTTAAATACAAGTAAGGAAAATGTTCCAGGACTTAATTTGCATTGCAAAGGGACAAAGATTGAAATAGGAATTTTAGCGTTAGTATTTAAAGTTTAAAACAGATACAGATAAAAGGAAATGAAATTGCAATTCCATTAAATTAGTTTCTGTGTATTTTAAATCAATTACAATCGATACCGCTCGAATATGATGTAAACCGAACAATGAACTCAATCCGTAGATTTTTTACGGCTAATTTGAAGATTTACACAACGTTGCACGTATAAATGTATTATTTGTGGTTGAGGACAGTTTGTCGGTGACAGATAGTGGACATTTCAACCTTACGAACCGCGGTTTATGTAAAATTTAATCAACCTATAAAGCAACATCAGGCGCCGTGACTACTTGTTGCTGAATTACTTCAGAGGGCGCGGTAAACAATCAACCGCATACGTGATATTTTTGGATAACATTCGTACATCACATCTAAGGCCATGAGCGGTTTGACATGGATTAGTTACTAATTAGTCACCTTCTTGCGTCAAGCCACATCGGAACAACGTGGTGCAATATGTTCCAGGCCTCCCTCAGTGGTGGAAACATGCCAGTACCCACCAGTGGGTCATAAAAGAGCAAAGACCGATTTTTTATCCAGACGAACATTTAAAAAGCGTAAAAGGCAAGCATTGTAAGTGCAAAGTCGTTATACGTGCCGCATTCTGTTGCAGAAACAATCAGAACCAAAGCCGAACAAATGGAATCGAATATTTTTATCCGTTATCCGGTCAATATCACTGTTAGTATTTAATTGGGTAATAAACTTTACTTATTGTAACTATTATTCCACTATAAAGTAATGGTTACCTTTCTAATTGTAATTATAATTGTTAAATTCTACAAACAAACACGAGTGTAACTCGTCCGTCAATCGCGAAATAATAATTTTAATTTAATTTTAAAGTCAAAACAAATCGATTTTAAATATTCCATTCGTAAAGAGATTTACTGGAAAACAAAAAATAAAATAAAAATCTAAAGCATGAGTACAATAGTATTACGCGTAGTTACTCACAGAGTATACTATTTGTTGTTGCAGAAATAATCAGAATGAACGCTTGCTAAATGGAGGTTAATTTATTTTTCCTGCCAACATTGTGAACAGACTGAACTAAACTCACACAGCTAATGTTTATTAATCTAATAGCATACTGACTTGTAGACTGAAAAAGGAGACTGGCTCTTTTCCTTTGTGAGTTCAGCCCAGTAACCTACGTGGATAATTTTAATATTTCATTTTGGACTATTTTATTTTAAACTAATACAAACATTTTCTTTTTTCGAGAACATGTCTTTTAATACATAGCTAAATTACTTGTATATTATCGTCACAATGTGATTTAATTAGAGGAATTAGTTTGATATTTAATAATAGAAGAAAAATGACTAATAATGAATGAATTTCAGTAACTTATTTTTATATATAATAAACACAGACGTAAAATACTTCACTATGCTATATATCTATAATAATAATAATTTAAATTGTGCAGGACCAACAAGTGAATAACAGAAACGTTTGTCTCAAATTCCGACGACATTAGATCAACGACGTTCACTGTCTAACATTAACGCATCAATCGCATCTAATGAACATATTCATCCATTGAGTAAAATAAAAAGAATTTAATGAAAAGAAAAATATATTTGTGATAGCAGTCAAAAAAATACTTTTTTTATCAAGTAGTCAAAGTCAACAGATATACGTCTTAAGATGCATGTAATTTTGTAGTGAGAATAATTGAAAGAGAAAACAAATGATCGATTTTCAAAATATACTTATTGACTAAACATGAGAAAAAATATTTCCTCTAATTAGCTAAGATTGATTCCGTTGAATAAGCCAAGTTGATTCTGTTTAATATGATTCACAAAATCATAAAACAACGGTAAATAAAAAAAATAAAACAAAAAGCGAATAAACCTCTATGAATATGAAACTTTTTCAACCATCCTTTATCACCGGAACGCGTGAAACCGTTGCCCCCTCGTTGCGCAGACCTCGATTGTAAAGTTCCATACCGCTTTGATTGATGTGGATTCAATTTCACGGTGACTTGTTTGCGTCCGCTCACCTCTATGCAAATATGATGATGCATATGTCTCGTGAATGTACGAATGTTGAAAAGATTATACACGATAGGGTATTTGATGTTTGAATAAAATTGTATAGTGTTAATGCAGGAGAAAATTGAGTTAGGTTTGTGTTCGAAATAGTTTTAATAGCGTTTGAAGCCTGCTTAGCTCCGAGGCTTATGAACATCCAAACCAATCTATAAAGTTAAGCAGAGTCGGGCTTGATCGGGAGTCAGGTAAGTAACACGTGTTTAACATTGGATAACTGTAGATAAACCATGTCGGATCCCTTAACAAGTTAAAAAGCCTGTACACACCTTCACTTTTCCACTCTGGAGCAGCATGATGCTGCAGGGCCTCATCGTTTG
The DNA here is from genome assembly GCA_018250295.1 of Spathilepia clonius. Taxonomy (NCBI): domain Eukaryota; kingdom Metazoa; phylum Arthropoda; class Insecta; order Lepidoptera; family Hesperiidae; genus Spathilepia; species Spathilepia clonius. The sequence goes on from DWRA01000227.1 coordinate 21,695, forward strand.
AGAGGAAAAAATCCATACACTAGCTATGGACTATAAAGGGTTACAGCTAGTAATAAATGATGAAGAAAAGCTCATGGATATCGATAACCTAACCGGATAACTGGACTGCAGTCCTTTCCAACCACATTTTCTTGTAAAGTCTGGTTCGAATATTACCTGACCGGGATTTTGTAAAACGATAATACCTACCTTTTCCGATATTCGGATCGAATTTACGCGCACCATTTCGGATTCTGTGTTAACGGCAGATGAGTCATATTTCTTTGAATAAGCTGGACGTATATCTACATGATCGCGAGGATGGCGTACGGTCGACAGAAGCCTGATCTTTTGATAAAATAACGAATGCGCAAAGCTTTTTGACTGCGGGATCATAGGATTCGGGAGGCGAGGGAACGGCTTCACTGGTCTTTTTTATTCCTCGATATTCTCAGGCCTACTAAGCTCCCGTTCTGATGCTCCAACACGTCCCCTTAACACACATTGGCGTAATTCTAAGTGATGCAAATATTGTGACAAATTCTCTGTCCAGAGCATGTATTTAATGTGATAGAAGGAATGTTGCTGGAAATACCAACCCACATTTATACGTCGTGTAGCTATAATTTAAATCATTTTCATTTTAAGAGAAGGAGAATAGGAGGAGTGTGAGGATTTGTACCCTCTATACGTCATGATAAGACGTCATCGGCATTTAAAAAATGTAACGATTGATTTCTAAAGAGTATAGAAGTATTCGATACTTTCAAACATCGAAGGTATCCGATATTCAAACCACGGACAATTATGAGTGGTCCTTGTTCATATCACTAAGCTCAGTATTATTTTATAGGCTGTTCATGGAATATTTATATTTTAAAAACTAGGATATTCTGTCTCAAATAAATTTATTCAGAGTGAATAACTTTATGTTCACCTCTCACGTTATTATAATGAAACTGCCTAGAAACAAAATCAGCCATCAAAATTCATGAAACTTATTCTTCTTTGTTCGTTTTATTCCACTGAGCTAAAGTCCTTCTTTCCTGCCGGCTACTTTCCTTAAAACGGACGTGGCTGTGTTTCCAGAAGCAAGTTGTTTCCACTTCCTATTTTACATATTCAACACTCGACATTATTTTAGCTACGTATTACAAAATTTAAAAATAAGTTTCGTTACCAAAATAAACGGAGTACTCTGCGGCAAATTTAAATGTAGAATGTAGCGAATCGTATATATATACGTATAAATATTTATAATAAACAGTAACTGGCTGTAATCTGTACCCTTAATATGAGTTTTTTACGTTTAGCGACTCGATCTTCGTTAACGAGTTAGCTCATACTTCTCTTAGCACCGCCCCTCTGCGGAACGTTTCGGACCTCTAAAGATTTTGCTTCTCCTAGTAAAATCTAGGAGAAGCATGGGCTCGTTAACGACGATCGAGTCACTAAACGTAAAAAAACTCATACTAAGGGTACAGACCAATTGCACATAATTTTAATACTTAATTATGTCATGGCGTAGAATCTTGATGTATGCGAAATCTTTAACAAGGAAATAAATACCGCGATGTTTATTCCTTATATAAATTTAACAAGCAAAGTTGTCCTCTAGAGTACAGTTTTTGCAGGAAATACTTGCAGTAGACAACAACTATAGTTGATAAGTGCAAAACTTTTGACCTGGCTGCAAGACAAAGTTGATGTTCATTTAGAAAGGTGTAAGTAATATTATATGAAAGTGTTTTTGTTTACTTATACTCACGATACTGTTGAAGTTTCTAATTCGTGTTATTATGACCTTAATAATTAAATGAATTTCTAATATTTCATCTTCGTAATTTCTAGTATCGCGTGTATTTATCGCTACTAATTTTTCGTGTAAAATTGTGTGACAAATTTCGTTAAGCTGGTGTTAAACTTGAATTTTATTGAATATATTTATTGATATCTTGTATTTTATTGAAGAAAAAATACAATACGGGTATATGGTACGTAGATTTTTTGTAGGGCTTATATCTTTATACACATGTAGCACAGGCCTACGACCGTAGCAAGCATTACTTTTCAATATATCTATGCACATAAACACACTACGCACACAATTACAAGAAACACATAAACCAGTTGCATACACGTACACAAATTCTCTAGATTTCATTATACGATAAGCCGCAGATAAAACAACATTCGATATTCAAATAGACGATACGTTTCATCCACAGTGAGCACCACGTGAGCACAGATGATATCGGTTTTCAATTTATCCAGAGGACGCTAGTGCGACGCAGGTCTGTGCAAGTCACACATCACTACAAGATAAGGAAACGTTTTAGAATAACGACTACGATAAGGCTCGTGAAGTGTTTGAATAACACATAATTTACCGAAAAATAGAATACATGTTTAAACTTTACTGAAAAAGTAAAAGACATTGCAGACTTTAATTTTTTTTAATAAATCATAAAAATAATGACTGTGACTTAAGAAGTTCAACGTTTGAAGATTTACGACTTATCCGGTCGTCACTATGCTTAAGTGTTGAAAAAATTGTTTTGCTTTTAAAAAGTTCAATTTAAATAGAACAATTTCCTTTTACGACGATACGTTACAAATGCTATTAATGAAGCTTCAAGAGTGCTAAGAACTTTAAATTGTAAATAGTCGTGTATTATTTTAAGAAATAACCGAATAGAAATAATGCTTTCTTTCGTGTAAATAATAACAATTAAAATATTCTGATTACATACATAAATAATTTGTATAGTATATGATTGCGGCTTAGGTTTATATACAATACAAATATTAATATTTTTTTTATATTATGAGTGACTCATTTATAAATACCTAGTCTCTTAAGCATGTACTCAGTTCTCAAATAAAGATATATTTGAAAGAAAATATATTTGGAAGACACAAATGCGGTTTAATCTATTTATTCTAAAGTAATTTATTCAAAACGCATAATTTTTTAAGGAGTTACTATTATTCCAAGTATCAGACGTTACAAATAAAATTTTGATAAGCAAAAGTAATAACAAAAAAACTTCATATACATAAATGTTACTTACTTGGAGTTAATAGAGCGTTAGCTATACAGCATCGATCTATAGTTTACCAGTATAATATTTCTGCTGTGTTATTGAAATACATGAAAATTGTATGCAGGACCTGTGAGGAAAACTGCTGTTTAGTAACGGTTTTATTTATTTACTAGCTGTGCCTCGAGGTGTCTCCCGCGTTTATAAAATAATGTAACACGTCCTGTAAATTTGATACTATCAACGATTTTAACGAAATGAGCCGCACATGGTAGACTTTCTTGTCTTTTAACATTTGTACGCGTAATTTAAATACATTTTCTACATTATAAGTTGCTTATGTTACTCTTTATAATATCCACTATCTGCCAATAAAAGTGAACATCGATCCCATGAATATCGATTCAGCGACTCCAAAGATCAGCTAAAACAAACAGTAGAATATTTTGTATAAAACCACTGAAAACAACGTTAGTGGGGATGATTCGCCCGTAACATCAAAGCTTTCGTGGAGTAATGGCTAGCGCGCTCGGCTGCTAGTCGGGAGGTTGGTATATTCACACACCTATCATCATACGCATAAAAATATAACAAAAAGTTGTACAATTTATGTCACATATCATTTTACCCCGTTGAGAACGGAATTTTCCAAAAACAGTAAACACATTTGTTTTCTAAGTTACAGTCTGTATTTTAAATTTCACGTTTACCTCTTCGGGACTCGAACTCTATGTTACGAGGTGGTATTCTTAGGAATCTTTCTTCAATCTTGTTTCAACATCCATATTGGAGAAAAAATGAACAAAAATAGTTACTTAAATAATAACTGTATCCCAATATTAATATTCAAGTCCAAACAATTCACCCGCGAGCTAATTTATGTTATGTTGTGGGCCGTATGCATGGATATGATATAGACCTTTAAATTATCTTAAAACATATAAAATTCATTAACAATGACTAAATTTGAGATTATTTAATTAATTTTCAGGAGGAATCGCCGAATACTAATAAAGAGAACATAGTATAATATTCTACATAAACAGCCTTACAGTGTTTGCTGATTTAAGGAAATTATGTATAGAATAGATAAAAATATTTTTTATAGTTCTAAAATTCGTTTGACTATTACCAGCTGTTACGAAAGTATAATGATAATGTAACAAAAATAAATGGCTTAATTATTTTGGGCTTAAAAGCTTTATGGTTTACAATTTTACTTACTTAGGTACAAATTTACTTTTTTAGATAGAATTACGTGTATTATACAAATTTACTTAGTATAGTAATATAACAGTCCTAAAACTTATAGTTTCTTTACGAAGTCTAAAATTAATTTTATTTATTTTGTTTTTATTTCTATCGATGGACATATTTAAGCATTTTATCGTTGAGTATTTTATAGAATATTTAATATGTGTATTAATCGTTCAAAGAGGAAATGCTGCCAGCGTCTTGGGAACCCTGCACAAAGACAGCGATGTTTTTGATTTTTTATAGTAACGTTTTTGTTTTTATATTTTTGTACATGTTTATTTTTTATACTTGTGTATATATTGTAAATAATTTTGTGTTGTATATGTAATTGTTGCAACTGTAATGTATTGGTATTAAATAAAATATTTTATATATGTATGTATATAAGTTTGTTTAATAATACGTCGAAACCCCTTTTATAATATAATGCATCGTCATTTTATTTTATGTGTTTATATATCAATGTTGAGTAAGCGCATAATATTGTAATTTTTTTATATTGTAACAGGAGCAAACGAGCGTCCAGCCCACCTTATGATAAGCGCCAAATGACGCCTATGGACGTCTATTAATCAACCCTATATAAGATTAAAATCCCACGTGAAGTCGGGCACTGCCGTTATAATTCAGAAATAGGTACGACTGCGGGACGTCCAGATATTCACTCACCTGGTATTCCATTACGATAGCAAATGCAAGTCTCTGTAAAATCTCTTATTGATATTCACCGCCACATAGCCATGGGAGCTTCACTAAACTTTACTGAGAAGCTATGGTGTACTAGTATCTCATTTTTATTCCGGCCCTCAAGGGATTTGTATCAGCGTGAATAATATTCATAGGTCCGGAGCAACACCTCATTCGCCCGCCCTCGGATGTAGGTTATTGTTATGAAACTTCCTGGATTTATGAAGCTAGAGTCTAACGGCTCGTAGGAGTATCCGAAAGCTATCAACTTTAGTTATGCTCCATCGTAACTTTACCGACATCTCGTAACTATCGTCGTGTTACGTTTTAAGAAACTTATGGTAGCTGATTATACGCTATAAACATAAAAAATATGTAGTCCATCTGATGTTAACTGATTACTGCGGTTAGTGATCTTACTAACATTACTTTTACACTACATCCATAATAATAAGCTGTACCAATTCAAAAACACTTTAAATGTTTATTTTATTACAGAAATAAAACTCAACACTACAAACATTGCTTCCATGTATAATATGTACAGCTTAGTACAATTGAAAGTCTATTGGTTCATAGCTTTGAATATAAATGTTAAAATGTCTATGAAATCTTGTGTATATCTTATATAATTTAAATAGTATCTATAGCAATTCATATGCATTATCATTTTTAAAATTGATTGCCAATTCTACACTACTTTAGTAATAGAATCTAGCGAAGAATTAAATTTAAAGAATTAGTCCTTCCTCCTCCTTCCGCATCGTTTTACTCTAATATATACTAGCGCAAGTATTTCTATAATGGTAAAAGTTTCCAATGTTCTGCACAACAGAACCTTGGTACGGCGCGAGTCAAGCAGAAGCGATTTGCGGCGCGGTCATAGCCACCATATACCTAACAACATAGAAGGGACCGGACACAACGTATGTATGTACATACGTTAGAAAATTAAACGGGCGACGCGTACTCGCGCCACCCGCGCCGCATGTTCCCCCTGTCTGGCCTATTCTTAAATGCCACGGGCGACAGTTATTTGTTTAATATCTTTCTATTAAAGATTCTTTCCACTATGTGTAGGGTCTTATATAAAATATAAAATATATGTGTGATTTAATTAATATACGTGATTTTTATTTTAAAATAAGCTGTAGTTTATAATATTCCATATAGCTATATTACATTTAGAAATAACACGTGCGTAGAAATCAACTGCTTAATAGAATGACAGTTTTATGACGTTATTTTTCTGTTAGGCAAGAACTACTAAGAAACCTGCTTAAAGTTAAACTTTTTACCAACACAACAACAAACAATCAAATAAATTTATAAACATACACAAAGCAAACAAATATGAATAAATATTAAAATACGAAATTTTGGTACAATTACAAAATAAAACTCGTCCCTCCATCTCTCGTATCTAAGTTGAAGAATTGATTAATTATTCTTACAAGATTTTTGAGGTTGAGTTTTCATACTTTGAATTTCAATAAAGAGAAAAGGTTATTTACTTTGAGTTATTGGTGCCTCAGCTGGTATCAGCTTTAAGGGCGCCGGCTCGGGGGCTATCAGGGAACTTCTATTAATTTTAACTCATAAACAATAATGAATATTAATGGGGTTTACTGTTCGCGTGGAAAATGAACTCGAAACTAAATTTACGTTGGCGAACTCCAAAAACGAGAACTTTTAATCATTAAATCATTAACATTGATGGCGGATCGCTCTTGCCGTAATTGAAGTATTGAATTCGCTGCTCAACTTGTATTCATTTAGCAAATGTTTGGCGAAGTTTTTACGAAGTTAAAGCTATTTAAGATAATGCTTATCTATTAACAATAATATTGGTGGACGCAAATAAATTAAATTGAAGTACGTATGTATGTATTGAAATACTATTATACCATCATCATTAGCTTTGGAAGCTCTCGGATTATTTGCAGGTCTCAATTTACTTTCGTTTGGCGTTATTTTTTATTGCTGTGCAATAATTTCTCTTCACCCACAGAGGTCACACTGGACCATGATGCACCATGCTGTTCCAGTGGCCACAGATAAAAATATTGCTGCAACATATGCTATAGATTGCAAAATACAACTCGTTCGTGAATCTAAATACTGTTTAAGCTTGGTCTAAGCTAATTTTCAACACATTTTCCATATTTACGTATAGATTTAACTAAATGCTCACGAACTGAAAGCCATCGCATTGTGTGCAATGTGAATGTCAAGTTACGGTCATATTCACACATGGATTAAACCTTAAATCGCCGCTACTTTGCAACATTTTAAATATAAAAGCGTAGTTGTTTATGTAGAGTGGCAAAATTTATGTGGAAATGTCAACTGCCCTTTCAAAATAAGGTGTTTCGGTCACAGTCTACCACATTGGTCAAATGCGGATTTGTATACTTGTCAAATGCTAGGAATTTATATGAAGAACTATCAGCCGGTTTTCCCAAAATATTTTTAATAATCACGGTCACCGTTGTATGAAATGATGATTACTTTCTATCAAGTTACTATTCATGCTTATTGATGGCATTTTTTCCAATTTTTATTGAGATCGTACACCTAGTTTCTGTTTAATATTATTTTATAAGTTTCGCGTTATATGATGTGGTAAAAGAGATACTTAACTAATATAATACAATCCATTTGATGTTAAAAGATCTCTGATACCTATAACGTCGGTCATCGACTCGCAAAAGAAAAGCAGTCCTAAAAAATCTAAAGTTCAAACCCTTCGAAAATGTATGTATGCATTATCAATACTTAAACCAGAATAAGACAAGAAGAATACTGAAGTTAAAAAAGTGTATGAAAAGTTTGGTTGTTCGTTTTCGTGATATATATCTTTTAATTATTTGTAGAATTTTATCTCGAAATTTACGTAAAGTACGTACCCTATTTGTAGAGTTTATAGAATTTACATTCTAATAATGTGATTAATATTCTTATATTGATTTCGAATATTCACACACAAAATTTATTGTAATATCTATATAGGAAAACAAATTCTCATATAAACAAGTTACCGTGAAATTGAACCGACATCAATCAAAGCGTTATGGAACTTTAAAATTCGCGACGTGTTGCGAACGAGCAACGGTTTTACGCATTTTGCTGTTAACGATTATTTTGTTAACAAAATGAAAT
>DWRA01000228.1:0-29792 GCA_018250295.1 Spathilepia clonius
CAGATCCCCTTGAACACACACAAAAAATTTCATCAAAATCGGTCTTGTCGTTTAAGAGAAGTTCAGTGACATACACACTCACAGAAGAATTATATATATAAAGATATTGAAATGGATCGTAAGAGCAGTCGTTTCATTTAATAAAACCTTCAAAAAGCTTTAATAGACCTTGGTGGGTAAATTAAAATTTTGTGATATAAATCTAACGTGGAAAGTAACAAGGTATTTAACGATGATTTTACAAACGTTTGTATGTAAAACATAATTTTTAACTTTACTTTTATCTAAGTATATTCACTAATGTTTCTAATCGGCCCATAATTGGGGCAGTTACCCAAAACTGAAATCACTAAAAGGGTGATTCTGCTACTTTAAGCCAATTACATATTCAATTAGACAATCGTTGTTTTATGTTTCCAAGTTGAAATTAGTGTTGCGGGCTGAATATTAAAATTGGTCTTAATGGCTAGAGATTTAATGTAAAGATACGTACTCGAAATAATCTACTGTTGTATTCAGTAAGGTATTTGATTCATATAAACCGAACAACGAATACGTTGCAAAAATATAAAAGAAAAAAAGCTTTTGAACTGTTATGTTACGCTTCATTTTTGACAAGTCTCTTGAGAAAGGTGGTAGAACTCTTTGAGGTTCGACTCTGGCGGCACTACCGCCACATCTATTTCTACCTAATATCAGCAGTGTTAAGCACTGCTATCTTCTGGTTTGAAGGGTGTGGTATGGGAGACTGACTTATCCGAGGCATTCCAACTTAGTCCTCAAGGGTAGCAAAGCATCTGTAGTCGATCCCAGGTACGATTCTAGTCTTATCTGGGGTAGATTACAAATGTCCATGGGTGGCAGTTGCCACTTACCATTAGGAGGACTGCATGCTCGTTTGCTACCCCATAATATGAAAAAAAGAAAATATATATATAGAAAATGCTAAATTCAGACGAATACAAAGACATTGAATTCAAAAACAAGGTAATTTATTTTTATATCGCTTTTTAATTAAGGTAATACGATTATATTAAAATAGCGTCCCGCTAGAAGCGTCATTACAGTTGTGGTTTAGACATTGCCTTAGTTTGCTTACCGAAGCTCACTCAGTAATGAAGGTTTCATATAAAATCCTATCTGAACACTATAATTCTGAGATTAAACAAAATTGGACGGCTAAGTTTTATTAGTATGCAGGAATAGTACAAAGGGTTCAACTGCCTTTTAAATACTAGGCTTTGCAGACGGGTTTTACAGCTTCAGATAAATTAAATACATGTTTGTTTTCAAAATCTCATTAACTGGTAAAGATGTAATTTTTTTATATGATGGAGTAGCAAAAGAGCACGCAGTCCACCTGATGGTAAGAAGCAACTGCCGCCCGTGGATATTTGTGATCCATCCCAGATAAGACCAGAATCCCAACTGAAGTCGAACACAGACGCGTTGTTACCCCTGAGGACTAAGTTGGAATGCCTCGTTAAGTTTATCTCCCTTACCACACCCTTCAAAACAGACGACAGCAGCGCTTAACACTGCTGTTATTAGGCAGAAATAAGTGTAGCGGTGGTGCCGCCGGAGTCGAACTACAAGGGTTCTACCACCTTCAACCTTCTAGTTTAAGCTCACTTTTAACACAATTCTCATTCAACGAAATTAATACGGAAATGAACCTATAACGTTTTATTTTCCCGAGATAGCTCTAGCGAGACCCTTATAAGCGGAACCGTAATTTTCATTCTCAATATCATAAAGATATAAAGGGAAAAAGCTTATTTTCTTTCACTGATATAATTATGTAACAGGTACAATTTTCTTTTAGTCTCACGTGGAGCGTGTTCATTTGAAGATGTACTTCATGGTGTAATAAATTATGCTTTTTTTATTTTCAGGCAAACATATTTTGTTTCGGCGGAATGGTGTTAGTGCTGACTTAGATACGAACTTAGTATAAAACGTGGTAGAACCCTTTGTGGTTCTACTCCGGGTGAACCAACTCCACACCTTTGTCCGCCTAATAACAACAAGTTAAGCGCTGCTGTGTTCCGCGTGTGGTAAGGGAGATATTACTTATCCGTGGCGTTTTAACTTAATCATCAGGGGTAGTAATGCACCTGTAAACGACCTCAGATAAAATTCTAAACTTATTTGGGATTGCCGATGGAGTTGCCTCTTGCTTCTCAGTGGACTGCATGCTCGTTTGCTATTTCTATGGTATAAAAAGGTAGAACATAAGATGAAGTGTAAAGTGAAGTGTGAAGATGAAGTGTGCAAAGGTGGTAGAACCCTTAGTAGTTCGACTCCGGCGGCACCACCGCCACACTTATTTCTGCCTAATAAAAGCAGTGTTAAGCGCTGCTATGCTCTGGTTTGAAGGGTGTGGTAAGGGAGATAAACTTAACGAGGCATTCCAACTTAGTCCTTAGGGGTAGCTATGCATCTGTAGTCGACTTCAGTTGGGATTCTAGTCTTATCTGGAGCGGATCACAAATGTCCATGAACGGCAGTTGGCACTTACCATCAGGTGGACTGTATGCTCGTTTGCTACTCCAATCTATAAAAAAAACCTACCCTCAGATGAGCTGCATACTTGTTTATTCTTGCCGATGTATAAAATAATAACAATAAAGTGACTTCTTTCCCTTCTATAGTTTGCTTTGAAACAAATATTCAACAGTACTAATTCAGGACTTAAAGGGATGTCAAACCATAACAAAACGATACTGAACGCTTTTTATTTAAGCAGAGTGAAACAGAAAAATTTCATGGAACTCGACGAAATGGGAGTGTTCAGATATATTAAAGGTAAAAAAGCAATGTATGTCAATAAATTATTATTATTCGTTCTTTAGTAGCACTTCTCGTACAAGAAGTCGAGCCGTGGAATAGTACGTGGTAGATATATATTGCTTGGCTGCATTTAAACCACTGCTTGATTCAGGTCTAATACTAATATGTAACAATGTTTTGGGACTTCCAATCCCCTGATAATTTTACGGATTATGGTACTATCTCAATGCCTCTACAGCTACTGCGCCTGTTGCACTGTCTCAACTTAAAATAAGAACGAGTCAGACTACAATAAACCATAGTGATCAAATAAATAATGAAAAATTATTTAATGTAATAATTAATATCATATAGGGACTTAGTTTCTAATAAATCGGAGCTACGTGCTTGGTAATTAGGTCCTGTTTCTCAATACACTAAATAGGATATGAGTCCTAAATGTGATCGGCCACAAATGTTTTCTTGAAGGCTAAGTTAAAATGCCTCGGATAAATATATCTCCTGTATTTCAAACCAGAACACAACAGCGCTCGACAATGATATTAATAGATAGAAATAGATGTTTCGGTGGTGCCACCCCAATCGAACCACAAATGGATCTATTATAACAAATACTACATTTCACAAAAAGAACAACACATTCGGGAGACAAAGTGATGTGCATATTATTGTACTTGGCCAAATGTATATATTTATATGTAATCATAATTAATTCTGAGAAAATATAAGTGGAGAGATAAATAAAGAAAACTATTTTCAGACATAAAAATACCTTTATTACCAAGTCCTCAGCGACCAACAGGTCTCAGTCTTCCAGAGTTTATCGCTGATCGACCATTTTACTTTACCGTTAATTTGTACTCAAGTCCCGAAGTTAATCACGAACTGTTTCATGGCGTATATTATGGACCAGAATAAAAACATAGGAAAAAATATGAAGGTGACTGCGTGTGTTTATGCAGGAGTGATAAAAATTTGGTATAAGATTTTTTTAAATAATTGAGACTAAACTGTATAGTAATTCTTAAATCTATATTTTATACGACATCGCAGTGGCAAACGCCATTTAACGTACCTAGTGGTAAGTTAGTCTATTTCAAATTAGTCGATTGGTTTTTCTACCCCTAAGGACTAATTTGTATCTCCTTTCCTCAGCCCTCAAACTAGAAAACAGCAACGATTAACACTGCAGCTAGAAGATAAAAATAAGCGTAATAGTAATGCCACATAGACAAATTACCTAAATGTCTGTGATCTTTGCATATTTATTCTCTGATTCTCGGTAAAATGGCCATTATTTTCGTACATTTTTCTGTTTATGGCGCTTTTTTGGCAATAGACTCGTCGTCCATTCTTTCATAGAATTTCTATTAATTGTGATATTCTCTTATAAATACAACCATGGACGAAAATGAATTAACGTGAAATTAATTAACTCTCTAGAGACTAAAAAAGGAAAAAGATGTTTTAAATCTATTCAACCGTTAAAATGAAACGTTGCATCAAATTTCACATAGGGACAATAATGGCTAACTAGTGGCACGTGCGGTTCACGTGGACCATTCATATTAAATATACCCCTAATAATGAATGCGCACTGAAGGGTTGATTAGAGGCCAACTACTGACCAATTACGTCGCATTATTCGGAAATGAATTGCTTTATTACACGGTATACACATGCTTAACCAATTTTCTGAGAGCGGGATTGATGAAAAAAGTGTACGAAAGGCGACATTTTAAAAATAATTGGAAGTCCGTACACACTCAAGTTTTAAATTCACTTATTAAAAAAACATCCACTCTTACATTATTTCTCTGTTACATTTTATACACATCGAAAGAGAGGTAAATATAAATACCTGTTTTTCTATATTTATCAATAGAATATAATGAAGTCATTTTACTCTAAAATAGTATTTATGACATATGAACTTAAATATAAATTTTTTAAAACGTAGAATTAATATAGATTTTTATCAAGAACGAGCCTATCTTAAGGACTTGTCAAAGACAGGTATAATATAAAATAAATATTTCAAAATTATTGATCTACAAATGACTGCGGGGGCGCTAGTATCGCACTCATCCGACAGGTGAGCGCCCCGAGGGACTCAATTAGTTCCGGACAAGCAGACAGCGATCGGATCGCGCCGGATCGGAACGGATAAGCAAAATGATTCCATTGCATTGAATTTAGGGAAATGGGATTGGAAACGTCAGCCGGGATTGGCTACCCTAGTGTAAAGTTGTAAAGATCCCTTCTCCCCTGTGTGTTGTCTAACCGGAGAAGTTTTTTTCTGTACTCAAGTCATGTGACATTTATAAAGTATTGCCAATGGATTACATTTAACAGTTATAAGATATTTAAATATTTCAGTATAGATATGATCTAAATTTTGTGAGATCTCTAATACTTTCTTGTGTTGCATATTTTAGTTCTAAATAAAACTCTCATAATAAATGATATTCTTGTTATTTTCAGTTACCGTAATAATAATACTCGATTTGGTTTTCCTTTTATTTTTTATATAAGATATTATATAATATATAATACATACATCATCACTTCAAATGTCATATTAAAACAAGTTAATTATATGTCCAAATCTTTTTTGCTGAAACTGCAATAACATTAACTGGTATCGAAACCGTAGTTTTTTATGCGCATATCAATATGTCATTTGTGCATATCGAGCAGCTTAACTAGTCTACCATAATTACGGATTTCAATATAAAGAGAAGTTGTACATCATCTTATATGCCAGGCTTCGAGTATATGAAGTAAGTATGTAAATTTAACTTAAAAGCACTAGAACTGACTACGCATCTAAAATAAGCGCCACCAAGCGAGTGCCGTTGCAAAACAACAACTCAATTAGCCATAACGACGTTTATCCCCTGCGCCGAGCGTCGGTGATCCCTTGGAAATTATTCACCGACACCACTCTATATGCATGGCAATTTAGATTTTACAATATTCAAATCGCCACCGCAATAACAATCACAAGCAATTATCAAGGCGTTTGGGCGACTCCGGGAGCTGTGCGTCGTTAAATATGCAGATGAATGTTGGAATTACTCTACAGTTAACGTTGCCCGGTATTCCAACGCGTATCAATATGTGCGATTATATTCACTTAATATTATTCTTATTTTTAATCTCAACAATATTTCTGGTATTACTACTAAGTTCAAAGTCAGCTTATATCAGCGTGAAATTTTCTCTATTTATAGTACAGAAGTAGCAAATGGTCATGCAATCCATCTAGTTATTATATAATGTTGCCGCCCATGGCTATCTGTGACCAACCTCAGTTAAGATTAGAATCTTACCTGAGGTCGGCCACAGACGCATTGCTCCTGAGGACTAAGTTGCTACGCCTTCGATAAGTTTGTCTAGCGTATCATACAAATTACAAGTAACCCTAAGCAAGCCAATACCATACATGAAGCTCATACATGATATACCTTTGCTTTTTATGACTTACAGAGGTTTAAATCTATAAACTCTGGATGCTGTGTCAGTTTGAAGAGTGTTTCTTACAACACTCTGTTGTCTTAAGAAATACGTGTTTCAACATATCATTTATCAGGAGCATTGGGTCATATTAAATCTATTCTTAATGTTTGATCCATCCAAGAATCCATTTTCCATCCATAGAAAATTATGAGTTTCTAAACATCTTAATAAGCACATTTACAGTAAAAATCCGATTGCTCTATAAAGAAGTGCTTTGTCCGGTTAACATTCATTCTCATTTGAAATAGGCTGGGCAGAAACCCCATCATTAGTTTCGCTTCACCACAGTGTAATATGATCAGACCGTCAGCATCTATTTAGAAGTACATTATCGCTGAATTTTGTATTATTGGAAGTTGTTTGAGACCAGGTGTAACTTAAATGTTACACTTCACTTATTGAGTTTATTTGTATGTCCGTCTGAAAATTTATATGTATAAAAATTAAGGTCAATATTCAGTTTTGTAAAAAGTTACGACATAGAGTGGATTTTTATTTCGAATAATTATAATATACCTTAAAACGTGTAGTAAATGTAAGTATGTAAATGCAAGTAAGCAATGTTTTTTCTTTTTTTTTCTTATGATTTTAACCACACCAGTTTAAAAGAACAATATGCCCTTCGTCCTCGCTTTTAAACAGTACCTAATGATAGCAATAACTTACTGTTTCAGGTACTCTACGCCCATCAACGAGAGTACAGTCACACAGTCAGCAACCGCACCTCCATCAGGCGCTAGGTACAGTGCGCAGAAAAATCGCCCGCCGCGCTACCAGCGACAGCAGCCATTTGTTAATGCGCTGATATATGACCCGTGCCGCACGTGGCCTTGTACAGTCAGCAATAGAAATATTTTGGAAAAAAAATTAACGCACGTAAATTCAAATTACCTTTCAAATTCACCTTTCAAATTTACATTTGTTTTGCATTTAAGTACGTAAGCAACACATAGGTACACACACGGTTAGTCTTGAGTGTACATATATGTCCAGCAACTAATTATGTAACTACGTCGTAAAGTATCTGTACAGGATAAGTCGGTAAAAAATACGGTTTAACTGTTTGTCAAAGGAAAACTTCAATAACATGATTTAAAAATATTAAAGGCGCCTACTCTCGACAAGCAGCGGAAAGGTTTGCTATACTACTGAGCACATCTCGGCCTACCCATCAAGTTAACATCCACGCATATATGATGGATTTCGATTGCGACACCTTATTCTATTTAAAAGTTGGTTAAAAGCGTTTATAAGCTATAATAAGCGTAAATAATGTCAAATAGGCATATCTCAGTCATACTTGTAGTGTTGCTCTGGCGGATGAAGGCAGAATATTTCGTGTACCAGATGTCCCAGTCCACATTTTCGCCTACATCCATTAGTATTAGAACAACTACTTCAGTGGGAAATCAATTTAATGGCAAAATACTTTATAATTTATTATGCAATTCGCCCACAACACTTAAAAAGCACGTCGCTAAAATAACTCAGTGGAAAACTTAAACAGAATTAACCCCTCGTAAATGGAGGAGGAAAAAGTTTTGCAAACGCTACGAAATAAAGTTAAGTTTCATTGTTAATATTACACCAATTTGTATGCTGACCATACAGCGGTGCACTTACTAGTGCAACGGTGACAATGTATATTATCTCTGTTACTCGCATGGCCAGTCTATCTATCTCTGTCTCCCTTCCTCATACTGAAATCTACATGTATTTCAGGCCTATTTAAGTAGAGGTGTAACAAATTATTTAACATTTCGTGCACATTTTAAATGGACACGTTTTGTCCAGATATATTTTAACTGGAAATGTACAGGGCGGTTATTACAATGGTTTATTACACACTAGTGGAATAGAAATTTAACTATACCTACAGAAAAAGAAAGGAACTTATGTACGAGTATGAACTTCAATAAACTATAATGTTCAAAATTCGCAACCAACGCTAAAAAATTGCATGAACTCAGATCGAATTCCTTTTAAAACCTTATTAATTTTTATTTACAACGATTCTAATGTTCTTTGTTTTTCATAGACAAATCTATTTTAAGCATTACAAATCATTATAGATCAAATATTATTGATCATTTACCGAGTGACTACATTTGTATGAGTTATCCCACCAATTCTTAATCTTATTATCAAGCATTGGCAAGGCACAGGACCCCGATTAGGCTGAGAGTAACAGAACGACCAAGAAACAGAACGGTACTGCTGTAATTCATCACGAACACATAACAGTCCAGCATCTAGACACGGTTTCATCAAAAATGAAAAAGAGTAAGTTGATTATCCAATACACTTACTAATACGGATTCATAGACATTTGACAACTCTTGGGCATGTAAGGGACCTCGATTTTTTAGTTTACCATTAAAATACTGCGATAATTCATTTTGTTATAATTATGCGCATTGCTTAAAAATAATCGAATTGTGTACCTTGAATTTGAATCTAAGACTTCCTAAATGACTACCCGAATTTCAAACCACTATCCCTTGCTGCTAAATTTTGTCATTGTTTAAAAAAATGTTCGTAAAAAAACCTTGCTTTATAATATTATTAACAATGTAGTCAAATAATAAGTCCAAAATGCAGTTAAATCTCGAAGTTACCAATTTAATCCGATGCCAACTTCCTGACCATTCATAAATATTAAACCAATGACGTGTGGAAATCTCTCCAAATTTGATTCGCTTCAGCCAGTAAGGGGCTAAAACTGTCGCCTGGAGGTCACTACGGCAATCTTGAATCCAAATAATTACTTAATTAAAATCCTTAGATTACCATTAATCATGCAGATGCCTTTGTGCTATGTAAGCTGGTTACTAAATCTGCATTTTTTTTTTAATCTAAGTTAAACATTCGCTCGGCGCACCAATCTGCGTTAGAGTAGCGCAGTGACAAATTCATGACCTTCCCCGGTTGTAAGAAGAACCCTGTATTGAAAAAAAGCTGCGGCGAAATGGATTTTAAATCAACTACACTCAAAACCTCACTCTTGGAGTTGGTCATAGACGCCATGAACAATGAACACTCAGACTTCACAGACATAATTGTAAATTAACCGTTATATATCCAATCCGGAGACGTCTGCACATAGACCACTAGACACTATTTTCTTTTATGTGGGTCCATTTGATGGAAAGATTTCCTATCGTGCACGTCATACGCAAACGTTAGATTCATGCATACGCGTGAGACGCGCGTGCGGTTAAGGAGGGTAGTACGCGTCTCAAAAAAAGGTCAGTATAGTAACGGCGCTGTCACGTATACCGTCGCAACTTTTTTGATTGCCTTGTATCTGTCGTAGTGACTCTTACAGTATTATAATAGCAACCCTTTATAAATGAATTATGAAGTTATGGTCCTTTTACAAATTAATATTCATTCGCTCTGTTGATATATTAAAAATAAATCTGAACAAACCTACATGTATGTTTTTTATCTATAGTTTTTACTTCACATATAGTAAAACAGAGTGGCTGTTAAAATCATGTAATTTTTGATAGAGTTTGTTCATAAAATACGTTATACTCGTGAACCTCGAGTACCGCTTATAGTTACGCTCGCGTTCGTTTTTAGAAACAGCTCTTCACCGAAACTTGCATAATTACGAAAAAGCGCTTAAACCTACTTGTTGTTATTAATATTTTCGTAACTCGTAATAATATACCCATTAATCAAAGGGGTTTTAGTTCATGGGTGCTTTAACACAGTGGCCAGGACAGTGACAAAAACTCAAAACGAGACGGTAGTGGCAACGTAATGATAAGAGACAAAACGGATATATTTATTGTTTAATGTTTAATCCAGTCAACAAAATAATTAAAAAAAATAAATTATATTGTACTACATATGTAATTATTACTTCATATTTTATATTATAGAAGAAATAAACGAGGTACTTGTCCATATGTGCATATTTAAATAATCGACAACAAATAAGATTACGGTCCTGAGACGTTGTTGCTGTCATAAACTTCTAAGTTGGGATGTCTCATGTAAATTTATTTACACCACTAAAACCAGAACACAGTAGCTCTTATGAATATTATTATTGGGCATAATGCGGCGGTGGATCCTCGGAGTCAAACCAAGAAGAGTTCTACCTTTGAATGAATTCTTTAAATGTCGGTCCTGACATCACCTGCCCGGTCGGTACCTTAGGTTGATTATCAAATAATAGTTATTATAACTGAAAACTTCCAAATGGCTTATGTGAAAAAAAAAATTTATAACTTCGATTTGCTTTGGGATGTTTATACACATTATGTATGTATGTTAAAAGATGTACATCACCATAAACTGGTATGTTACCACAATCTAAGACACATGGATTCCTAATAAAGGATTTAGCGTTTCATTCTGTAAGGGAACCCTTGGGTTATTCAGTATTCTGGTCCATCACTATTCAGTTTGCTAATGAGTAATTAGCCTAATGTGCTTGCTACACCTAGAGAGGAACCCTACGTTCGGCAAGTGGTGCGATGGAGGTATGCTGGATTATAAAGTTGGTAGAAAATGCAGAGCGAGCCTATGTTCCTGCGCGGGATTAAATATTCCAACCGATCAAAGATTCTTGATGTTACAAACTGAGTGTTTTTGCACCGAAATAAGTGAATCAAATATTTCAAGTATGCAAGCAGTACTTTTTGTTGAGCCTTTTGAAACAAGAAGTTGCACCGCAGTGATGCAGGGGACCGACGTCCTCAAAGGCTGTCTGCAACCTTTTGCATAATTTTTGCAATGGTGCACTCACATCACGAGTATTCGCGAGGAATCTAATTATCAAGAGTCTAGTTTAAGGCAAAGGGAAGACTTTCCCCATTGACGTGTGAGTCAGAGATACACTTGGTTTCTTCAGAGACGGTAGTGAGGACCGATAGAAATGACGTTCGACAGTTTTGCTCAGAGACCAGAAGGCTCGAATCCTGGGGGATACTCAAGTAAGCGTTCACCCGATCCGATGTACCTTAATTTCGCCTTGCCCTTGATACGTTTATTTGCTGACCAGGAGACATCGTTGTATACAGGTCTGAACTGGTCTGCAATTTTTTTAATTACTGTAACGTTTCTAAGTCGGTTAAAATACATTACGTTAGAAGAATACACCGATAGATACAGGCGGAAATATATATGGGTAAAGCTAATATAAAGCGTGTAAAAAGTACAGCCAGTAAACAGTAAACGTTAAATTAAATGAATAACCTGTCAGCGGTCGCCATGTCGTCCTATAAGCACTCGTAATGAGCATTACGAAGAGCGTCAACTAGTTAGCGACCGCAAACATTGTATGAAACGCTCGCAATCAACGCTGTTTGATCCGCCAACACGCTCATTGCGACACGAGCCGCTGTGATTTGATCAACTGATTATCAGTTCCGAAATCATATGGATCCAATTTTATTTAATTTACACATATCAAAGATTACTATAAATGCTTATCCACATAAACACTTTTTATATTTGCATTGAATAGTGTATTCGATTTAATCCTTCTTATCTTCACTCAAGGTTAACACAACTATTCTTCTTTATGTATATATTATTCGTTCTTCCAAAGGTTATCTAGAATAAATTGTTAGCGTTAAAATCGGTATTGTATATATTTTTAATGTAATCTTTTGTCAATTCATATACTTATATTGGTGAAGATACAAGGTGGTTAAATCAATAACCAAAACATAAATAATTTTCTAGAGATATACATATCTATTTGCAATAAAAGTTTCATGCAAACCGGTACTTCAATACAATTTGGATTGTGTGGTATGTTTTTATACTACTAAAATGCCTGTTTTTTGGATTAATCTTATTTATCACATTCTTCGATTTAACTAGTCCAGAGTCCATACTCTCCGCTAAAGGGTAAATCCATCAACTACGTCACACAAAAAAGAAGAGCATGTATTAACTCTTATCTAGTATCCATAGACGAGTAATCTTCGTAAATATTGTATTAACAAGATTTCATTTAACGCTGAGCACGCAATACTCAGTAATGAGCACATTACATACATTAACAATCTACGAGTATGTATATAAAGACCACAAACTTCGTAACATAATAGCCACAATTGGAGCGTTGCTAACACTGACTAGTCGATTTCAACGTAAGCCTCTTGTATGATTTAATACAACATTATCTGATTGGGTTAAGTACGTCAAGGAGTGGAAATCAACTAGTTATTAGTTTCGGCTTGTGAAGATTTTAACCCATCTACAAAGTTATCCACAGCGGGCGCCGTAACCAACTGGATGAGTGAGGTAATAGTTAAATTTAATAAGCTTTTCCTTGCTTAAGAGGATACGTCATGCGAGTCGGTCCCGGTTAGTGAATAGCAGATGTTAAACTTTGTGATTAAAAACATCTTTGGGTTAGCCCAGTGGAGCACTATGGTGAAGTATGCACAAGATTTACGCGGGACACCATTTTATAGCTGTGAGACACACAAATATGCTTTTTACACTCACAGATTCATTATCACACTAGGATTCCCTATATCGTGGGTGCTCTGGATACACACAAAGACAAGGAAACAAACACCCAGACCCAAAACATAAATCTAAATTTACCATTTAGATATTTGTCAGGCCGGGAATCGAACCCGGAATCCACTGTGTGTCAGACCGCTCCGCTATGCGGGTAGTCAAATGGATAAATGGTTGAAGCTAACTAGTTATTCCAAAGTAATCCATGTAGGTATACTTAACTCAAGATATTGCTACCTTTTTTATCTCGAGAGGGAAACCTTCAAAAGATACCCGATGCCGTGTCAGTGACATTGGGTTATGTGGGATTATTACCTTTTTTTTTGTTAGTGGGGTTTCCCCACCGGTGACCATTCTCAGTGCTATTTAGAGGACTCCGGAATCTTCAAAGGAACGCGACCAGAGTCCTCTGAGTGCGGTAGCCCAACAAGGCTCTGCCCGGGTGATCTTCCACCACATTCGAGTGTTAACGACGATATGCGGTCACACATATCGTCGTCCTTCCCAAAGTCGCTGGCTGAATAGTTCGAGCTTCCAGTCTTTCCGCCAGCAACCCCAGAAACCTCTTTTTTCGCCTTTTACGACAGGCAGGGAATACCTCTAAATAGCTCTATTCTTGTCCCGAAACTAAAGGGAGAAAGATATTCCTACCTAAAACATCTCAATTACACTGTTACTTAATAGTACAGAACTATGGATAAAAAGTTATTGGCTAGCTAAGCCGTAATCAGACATACGACTCTAAATATAATGTAAAACAATTGGACTACAGAAATACCGTCCAGCTCTACATATTTCATAATTTAAACCATTTCATCTTGCTACCGCTAATTTGTTCAAAATTATAACAAAGTCCTCTCAGCCAGGCGTATAAAGCCCGGACATATTTACAAGTGGCTAATTTAAAGACAAAGAGCCAACTATGCAGACGTACTGGATGGAATCCATTTAATTAATGGCGATTCGGCCGGCGACGCAGCGACTTGCGCCTGAGCGAATCGATGCCATTGTGGCTTGTTTGAACCAAGTCAAGGAGGCAATTTCACGGCCGTTATCATGACACCAAGAGCCAGATATTGAACAAAAAGCTAGTAAAATATAGAGAAAAATACAGAAAAAGAGAAAGAATAGTAGAATAAAAATATTTACAGCATTGGTGTAAAATTAGTCCAAATAATAATAGAATTATTTTTGTTTGTAACGAATAGTTCGTTAATTTTAGCAAACTACGACGAATCAAAAAGGAGGGTTATAATTTTTAACCGATTGCCTTCTACGAAGGAAAAAGTTTATCTATTCGTTGCGTATGTTTATTTATTTTTTCATGTATGCCTGGCGATATTATTTCGCCATGTCGAGACCGATCAATTTGATTCAAACGTTGTATTGTATGTGTCTAGTTTTATAAAGTTTCTTTTTTATAGAAATTTGAAAATTTTTGCCACTTTTTTCGGAAAATTGGATAAACACGATTTCTTATAATCATCGAATCATCTTGAATAACAACGAATCCATTTCAGTTTCTTTTTTTTTTGCATTTGATACATTATTTTGTTGCGATACTTTCGTTTCTGAATATGGGTATGGTCTGATGATAATATCTTTGAGTCATGGGTGGAACTACTAGCCACGACCCCATTTTTTCATAACTTATGATACCTTAGTTTCTGCCAACTTGATTATCAATAAACTTGGTACGAGCGTTGAATGTTTAGATTAACATGACACGATTAAAAATTTTGCCTTCGAATCTATAACCCTGATGAAACAGAGGTATCTTCAGCCTAAACGATAAAAGTTAGCCATTTGGTGCTCACGTATATACCATAAAAATAAAAAAACAGAGATGTATGAAAAAAAATTACCTTTAACTCTTTAACCTTAATGATGCAGAGGTACCTTAACCCTAAACCATTTAAGTTAATCATTTAGCGCTTACGGATATATAATAAAGTTTTTATTTATTCGATTAATGACCAGTTTTTCGTATCTCGTTACTCCACCGACTAGCATGGCGTAGGCTTGTAAAAAACAGACTAAATCTTTATAGTGTCTGTCTTAAAGTAAAGTATTAATTTTTGGCGCTTGGACTATTCAAGAATATATTTTAATGTGATATCCTAGAAGCAGCCGAATGAAATTTGCAGAGTTAATTCTATATAAATATCTGCTGATTATATGATTATTTGTAGAACAAAAAATCATGCAAAGGTTTTTTGGAATCGCTTCAAAGTCGGTTTTAACATTTTGTCATCGGAAAAATTAATCAAATATTATATTTTATTTGGACTTTTAATATGTCGTATTTAAGATATGTATTAAAGAGTGTGAAAGGCCTACAATTTTGTCTACTGTGAAGAAAAAAAATGTGATCATAACCGTAGTAGGTTGGCAGATTTTTTGTCCTTTAGACTAAAATCTGGATGTTCTAAAAATACCACTAAAACGCATATAACTTAGGAACAACTGAAAATCGTACATAGGGGTTAGATGGATAGGTAGTGCGATCCTCTTCTACCTTCCTGCTACCGGTTATCCTTTGGTCGACTTACATACTACGAACATTTGACCTTCAACTCCTTAACCCTCACAAAGTGGGGGTACAGTATGCACAAACCATACGTATATAAAAGCTTTTAGTTTTTATTTAGTGTCTAGGATTTTCAGCAGACTCAATTACATAAAAATGTGTCGTTAGCGCCTATGTTAGTGTATGAAGGATGGGGTGGTGATTTATGTTTACGTTTCGGTTGAGCTTTGGGTAGGTTAGGTTTATATTTATTGTCTTGTACTTGTTAACTTTTATGCTTACTGTTACGTTTGTGTTTTAGTTAAAGTTAAAACAATTTATATAAGTGTTGTTAAATTTTGGCTAAGGCTTAGATTTAAGCTAAGTTTTTGGTTTATATTAAAGTTTGAATGATCATTTATGCTTAGGCTTAAGGTTTTATGTACATTTATATTCACTAAGCAAAATCAATGAATATTTTTCATGTAGTTATTATTAATATGTTATCACGAAAAAACGCAAAAAAATATTTTTCACAAAAAATGAAACCGACTTCGGTGTCCCTCCACAGCCAAAAATAATTTAAAAAAATGTTGGAGTATTACTTAGTTTTGAAGTCGACGCTCAAATTGCACACGGTTTATATCGTAATCCAGCGAAACATATGTTGAGCGACAAGTGAATCAGGAATAGTTGAATAATAAGGAATTCCAGTCAAAAAATGCCGCACTTAAATAAAAAGAGATTTTACATGCTAATAGAATAAACAAAATGTGTGAAAATAAATTGACAACTCGATTAACAACTCAATCATAAGCCGTTAAGCGCACGTGTCCGAAATGCTAATTTAACGGGTTTAATGGTTTAACACGTTCAACTGATTCGACCATTCCGCGCACGTACCTCGACATTCAAAAAGCAACGAATGTTATAATTTGCAACGAAATCAAATGAAGGGATACACGTGTGTGCGCTCAACACTAGTTCACAGTGCGACGTTTTATCTATCATTTTATCATTTTATCATTACTGCATACAAATAAAGTTGAAGGTTATCTTTGATTCATTTATTGTTCAAATGTACATATTAAACATTCTACTTAAACGCACAATATCAAAATATCGAAATCGTTACTAAAATGTTTGTTTGTTATATATACGGAGTAAAAATGGGGTGGATGTGTCCTTGAGAGGCAGTGGCTACTTACCAATACCAAGCATACCCGTTTGTAACCTCAATTTTGTAGTAAAAGTACCGGACGCCAAAATTAAAAATAGAAAAATTATTTTCCATGTGAAAAAGCATGTTGCAGGAAGTTTTATCGAAATAAATTCGAGTATCAATAATGAAGCACAATGGAGGGTGTTCTCACGCCGCCACCCCTGTTAATGGGGTTTTCATTATGATAATCTTAATCCACTATTGTATTCCAGGGTGCCGGAATAACAGTACAATGAAATGTAAACAGATGTCAGTGATACCGTTAATAACCTTTTTTAAGCTTTACAAAATAATGTATAAAATCAAAACTAAATGTCAAATCAAAGCACGAAGGTAAAAAAGGAGGAAGCACACTTATTTTTACTATAAAAGTGTTTAGACTTATCGTCCTAACACAAAAATTACAAGAAATTTCCGTATTTCATGAGCATTCTTCATAGTTAGATTACGGAAACTCTGTCGCTCGATCTATTGCCTATGCCCTACGATAGTTGTGTTTTGAAAGGCTGTGATAATTCAAATTTAAGGTGCATTCATGAAAAAAAACACTTCTACTAGTGTTTTTTTTCATCCTTTGCCACCTGAGATTGGTTTCATAATTATATACGGCAATTAAAACTAAATTATATATTTATATAAACTTTAAATTACAATACTTATAATTTATATATTTAGATAAATCTATTATCTCCATTGCTGGACTTGCTTACAGACGAGACTACTAATTTTACTATAAATTCCCTCAACTTAGCTCAATACGAACTTACTCATTTTACTCAAATAGCGTCTACTTGCGCTGAAGAGCGCCAAGTCAAACCCAAGTTGGTTTCATGGCATCTAATCGAATCAGACGGAGTAAGTTAGATTGCTTATAGTCATTATGGGATCGGTTTAGTTTAAACACGACTGATGCAAGTAACTTGCTGCAGCGCCTGTACTTATTCGGTTTCAAGGGCCTTAGCAAGTACTTAGAGTCAGCTCGAGCTTCACATAAGACTAAGCTAGGACACTAATTATCAGTGATAAAGAAATTCAGTAATAAAAAGTTATACTTGTCAGCATTTAAAGGTCTACGAGACTCAAGCCTCCCTTAGTTGGTTACCAGTTTAACTGGTTACATGGTCTTTGGCTAGCCGCTGTATTCTTATGGTTGTTAACCGACTTCCTTCTCCGAAGGAAATCTATATATGTACTCGTATATATCTACAATAATATAGATCCTGTTGGCCCTATAATTTTTAGTTTGGCTATACAACCAATTATTACAAATCTAGTATCTAGATGACGGTTTTTTGGCAGGAACTGCATCAACTGTATTGGAGGACTTAGAATTTATAATTCGACATTTAAAAAAAATGGTTTTAATCTAAATTTTAACAAATGCGAAATCTTTTTTGCAGAGGAATTATCTGTCGAGCAGTCCCACAATATCTACGGCCAATTTAATACAATATCACCAAAAATATCTATTTTAGAAAAATAAAATTTAACATTATTAGGTGCTCCAATATTTGATGATGCATTTTCTCCCATCATAAATTCCAAATTACATCACTTTCAATTAATTTCGGAACGTTTTACGCCTTTGCTTACCCGCTCCTAAATTCTTGTATTTACTTCGTAGTTGTCCTTTTTAGAAATTTCCCTCGGTCACACATAATTTAGATATGTTATAACAAAATTGTTGATGATCGTTCCTGGATACAGGCAACCCTTCCGATTAGGTTTGGTGGCATTGGTGTACGCACGACGGAAAGTTTAGCGCTTCCGGCTTTCATGGCCTCTTGTCATGGTACGGCCACCCTCATCTCAAATATATTAAACATTAATTTGAAAGATGTTCGGGAGGCGTTCATGTTGGAGGCTACGGAGGCCTGGAGTGTATCCTTTCCGAGTGAAGATATACCAATGTTACAAAAACCGAAACAGTCCAGTTGGGATACACCAGCTCTAAAATCTGTTTTTGCCTGCATTCTTGAACGATGTTCGGACAAGTTTGATAGGGCTCGTTTACTAGCTGTTGTCCAACGCGAGTCAAGGCATTGGTTACACGCGCTTCCATCAAACAATATTGGTATTAAGCCTAAGCACAAATAATCACTCAAACTGTAGTTTGAGTGATTATTTGTGCTTAGGCTTAATACCAATAATCACTCAAACTTTAGTTTGAGTGATTATTTGTGCTTAGGCTTAACATTTTGGTTTTATGTATGTTCATATTGACTTACGTAAAATCATTAAATTCTTTTATTTAATAGTTATTAGTTTGTTATCACTAAAAAGAGTAAAAAAAATACAATATTTTTAAGAAAAAAATAAAGCCCACTTCTATGTCACAAAAAAAGTAAAAAAAAATTAACCTTTTTTTAAATTACAATAGTTTAGTACTTACATTTGAAGTCGGCGCTCAAATTGGACACAATTTACGTAGTAATCCACCTTAATATAAGTTGAGCGTCGATTTCAGAACTAAGTACTAAACTATTATAACTCAAAGAACTGTTTAAATTATTGTTTACTTTTTTGTGACATAGAAGTCGGTTTTATTTTTTTGTTAAAAATAATTAATCTACCTGAACGGAGTAATCCGCCTCAGACTCCTTTGCCTAGGTGTGGTTGACACTCAAAGGTCTTTATTCTGTATCGATTGTTAATCTTTCAACCGAATGGACTAATCCGCAATTTACTATATTAACCTATTAATATTTAAAAATGTAAATGTGATAATAAAATTTATTCCTATTTATTTAAGTAGATTTTATATTTTTAATGCAAATAATAAGATAATGTTATAAACCTAGTCTTGAAATAAAAGATTCAGATTCTTTATAAATACTTACGCTGCCGTCGTACACTTTTAGATTATAAATATTTAATATAAAATATGTACCTTTGTAGTCTAACGAAAAAAGGCCGAAACTACGAAATTTTACGGAAAATTTGAATGTAAAGTTAACAAGTGATTACATATTCCAAAAGTTTTCGAACAAAAAGTCCTCCTACAGTCTTTTTAGTAATAATACCCAAAAGTTATACCCTCTTACTTTTGTCACGTAAAAGATGTCGATGAAAATAAAAGTGTGTTAAAATATACCACAAATAAGAAAAGTTTTATCTACTTCTTTTAACTGTCTAGTGAGCATTCAATACATCTAACATCGACCTAAATGGAAAATTAAATTGGAACTACTTATTAAAATATATCTATTAATAAATGATATGAAAAAAAACAGAAGACAGCTCTCTCAGTATCTTGCCTCGATTTGAGCAGCGACAGTCAGGTATGAATTTTGATGCCTTATAAAGGTCATATGAGTAAAATATAAAAGGCATGCTCCTCTGATCTTTCAATTTTACACATTGTCTAATTATATCGATTAAAAATTCTAATAAATCCCACTCGTTCGTAGAAGCGATGCCAGTCCAACAGCAACACAGTAATGATGACGGTGATCATATATAATGATTGATTTAATATTTTCTCCCGTGAACAGTACAAGAAAATAAATCAGAAATCGCGAAATTAAATCTGTTACGTAAAATAATTGTTATCAACTACTTATTCGGGTCTTTCCAGATTATCTATCCGCTGAGAGAGATCTAAAGAAAATATACGATATAAATCCCTTTACGTTTTTTCAAGCGTACTTCCAATTACACGTGAGCCGGATAATACAGAGCTTTCGCCTTTCTTGTTTCTTTCCAGTCCACACTAGGCGATTATTACGGATAAATGACCGTCTTAAGGTTCAAACGAAGTCGCAAGTCAGAGGCGATAAGTGGCTTTTCAGTGCTAGTCTAGTCTATCTAGTGTGTCTCGTAATATTATGTCTACTACTACTATAACTTTAATTATATGATAGCTAAATGGAGCGCAATATCTATTCGTTGCTTATGACCATGACCAGTAGCATCGAACTTTGAACTCAATACCGATCAATAAAATTAAGAGGTAGTATAGTATTATAGTATATAGTAAGTATGAAAAAAATACTAGATATATAGTAAAAACAATTCCGTTTTTCCATACCAACAATTCCTACGTCTATTAAATCTATTTCTAGGTTACTATCGATTAATAAGCTTGCCATAAGTCTGATCGTAGATTAATATACTCCGTCATTATCAGTTCATCAAATTATCATGGTAATGTTATTACATTCCATGAATATCGGCAATTAAAAAATCAAAACGTATCGTGAGTACCCGTTACATAACAAAATATATAAAACTTTGGTCAGAATATCACTTATGTTAATTTTAACACGAGTGAAACCAATACACAGCATGTATATAATATTTAGATAAATCGTTAAGGATATGTTATTACGAATTGTGTTGTAATTGCCGTTCCGGGATACGACCACGAGGGGTTCATGTCGGTACCTACTGACGGCCTGCGGCGATTGGTGACATGCAGGATAATTACGTTTGCTGTGCTATTAAATCAATCATTTCCGTAGCTTTTTTGTAATAAGTGAAAAACATTTGTCGGATTATTGCTGTAGATTGACAAACGATTTACGTAAGGGGTATTAATTTAGGGTTTCAACCATCAATGAGACAGTGTAGGTATAGGTACCTTTTTTTTTGTTTTCGAGGGGGAACGTTCAAAAGGTGCCGTGGGAGCGAGACTGGATTATGTGGAATTTTTACCCACTAAATCCCCCCTTCATCCATCCTCAGCGCTACGTGGAGGACTCCGGGATCTCCATGGGAACGCAGCCGGAGTCCTCTGACCGCATTGCCCCGTCGGGCTCTGCTCAGATGACAGACACACAGACACACCACACCTTTCCAGGTGTTCTCGGAATTCAGATTCGGAGTTCTACCTGTGATCACAAATGTCTTGCACTGAAATAGTCGCCTCATGTTTTACTTACCTATTAAGCTGTGTATTTTTAATGATTAAACTGAAAGTAGGTAATTCTTAATATCGACGTAGTTGGCGCCGACCTTTTACTTTTCCCTTTCTCAGCTGCTGTTGATTACAAACGTACATGGGCGGCAGTAGCCACTTACCATCAGGTGGACTGCATGCTCGTCGGCTACTTCCACCTTATGAAAACAATGCAATTGAATCAAGTTTCACTGTATACGCATCTCTCGTATGCTCAACAGACGTTTGTGTGTAGTGCAGGCACCTATAGTTTTTTTAACATCGGGTAGATAAGTCGATAGGGTAAGTCAATGCGATTGGAATATTCCGAATAAGTCTGAGTAATTTCGCTTTTGACCTTGCGTATCACGGGATTTGTAGTTATAAAAGTAAAAGTAAAGTTCTGATATTCTTGCCCGATACATTCTGAATAACGAGGAACACGAGGCTATTTGACACCTCAAAGGGGCAGAGTGCGTATAGTTGGTACAGGTTTTAAAAATAGTACAATTTTGCACTTGACGGGTGTCGTTCTTATCAAAATCAATTTTTTGTGACAAGAACTCGCCTGCCAGGCACCACTAGTATTCCTGTACAAAATTTGTAAGTGTAAATTTGTAAGTTTAATGTATACAAATATTTCTATGACTTTGTTTTATTGACTTTTAACAAATGAAGTCTGTCAGCATCTAACATATGCGATTTAACGGCTACAACTTTTAGGCAAATGATACCTAATAAAAAAAATCAAGTTATAGGTAGGTATTTCTTGTTGCAATACAAGTTAAATAAAAGTTATTTTTTTATATGATAATTAGTAACAACTGCCGCCCATGGACATTTGTTATCCATCCCAGATAAGACTAGAATCCTATCTTAGGTCGACTACACATGTGTTACCACCTCTGAGGATTAAGTTGGAATACCTCGGATAAGTATGTCTCCCTTACCACACCCTTCGATCCTAGAAGACAACAGCGTTTAACACTGTTGTTATTCGGCAGAAATAGGTGTGGCGGTGGGGCCGCCGGAGGCGAATTACAAATGGGTCTACCACCCTTATGCGCGCGTATAACTAAAACAGAATGATGTTAGTCTCCAATGTGAATTATTATTATTACTAGGTAACTGTTTTTTCGGTGAGCTTTCGACATTTCGTAACAGATGGCGTTAGAAGTCGTACATTTAATATATTAACAGAACCGGCCAAGTGCGAGTCGGATTCGCAAGCCAAGGGTTCTTGATAGACTATATATGATCAGAGAGCTGGCACCTCGGCCAACGAATTAGCCTCGCTCTCCAAGGAGGTAATGTTGCTAGCATTCTGGGCACTCATCCCCAGCATAATAATTTGAATTAAGATTTTTATATTTCATTTAATTTGTAGTTTCTACTACTAGTATTACTTTCGTATTATTGTAATTTTCATTTTGAAATATGTGTGTATCATTAAATATATGTACCTTTATATAATAATAAATAGTTGCGCACGGGTTCTTTTATTTAGTGAAAGCTCAGAAAACTCTATAAGGAAGTTTGTCAACTTACAGTCCTAAATTTGTCAAATTAAACGGAATATTTACATAGTCGACAACCCTTTGGTGTCCCACCTGAGTGCAGTTCACGATCAGTGGACAGGCTCGCCAAGTGCTGGTTAAAAGACTTTACACATCCCAGGCAAATACAACGGTGCCTGGGATTCGAATTTTTGATTGGGAATTTTTGATTGGATCCAGATTGGGAGGCCAAATTTCAAACCACTGAATTACAGTTATCCTTCGTAAATACCGAGAATCGAAACAACGATAGCATTTAATTTCTACCCTCAAAAATTTGTTAAAACTGTTGTTTGTAGTTTCTTTTGTGCAGTGTACCTAGTTTATACTAAAATATTCTTTTGTTATTTTAAGATATTCTCATATAAGTGAATTGGTGTATTCTTATGAGAATAAAGATATCTCAAACCTTATCCTTAACGTTCGTCGACCTGTTACTTAGAAAGGGTTTCTGCCCATCAAGCTATCACTGCTTGAGAATAATATGCAATGTTCAATAATAAGATTATTAATTCGTTAAACCTTTTTTTAATGAAGGAGAAAAGATCAAAAGAAAAATTAAAAGATTATAGAGTTGAAGTTGATGGTGGTAGAACTCTATGTGGTTCGTCTCCGGCGGCACCACCGCTTCACTAATTTCTGTCTAATAAAAGCAGTGTTAAGCGCTGCTGTCTTTGGTTTGAAGGGTGGGGTAAGAGAGACTTACTTACCCGAGGCATTCCAACTTAGTCCACAAGGGTAACAACGCATTTGTGGTCGACTTCAGGTAGGATTCGAGTCTTATCTGGGGTGGATTACAGATGTCCATGGGCGGCAGTTGCCACTTGCCATGAGGTGGATGGCTATTGCTACTCCATCATATATCTATCTAAAAAAAGTTACCACGTCACCCATCTACCTAGATCTCTTTAGAGCCGGTGAAACCACGAGGCACATTTAGCTACAAAACTTATTATATCATAGCTAAATTGTGTCACTTTCAATGCACTCTAAGCTTCTTTTTTATTAACTACGAAGTGTAACTTCTTACGTGTGTACAACGCGTAGATAAGTACGCGCACTTTTTATTAACGTCCTTAGTAGCAAACGTATTTAACGTATAAATGGTCGGCCGCGCCGCCTACGAAGCTACAACGATATTATTTTCAGCTTTTAACTCTGAATGTTTTACTTTCTCTGTAGTCATTATTTTACAAAGTGTTTTCTTTTTAAAATTGTATACCCCAAGCTTCGTGAAGGTTAAATAATTTTTCATTTTCGGAATAAAATTGGCTACGGAACAAAAAAATCACCTTTAAATTTTTTATCAGTATCTCTATCTTTCTGTCTGTCTGTTTATTTTGGCTAATCTCAGGAACGATGGGTCCGATTTTCACAGGACTCACTTTGGTGGAAAGCTGTCGCTGTCATTTATGCTACTTTCATTTTACAAAATGTATTAAGATTCTGCGGGAAAAAATAAAACCGTCAAATCTACCGCTCGCGCCCCATTTCGCGCCTAGTATGATAGTCTACATATAATAACACCTGATTTATATAAAGCAATTAAAACCTAATCTTCTTATGTATTTTTTTTTATTTTCTAAATTTTAAAACATAGGTACCTAGTATAAGCCAATTCTGTTTTGGTATTCATCAAAGAATACACCGATCAATTTTCTATTCTATAAGTATGTTGAAGTTAACACGTGAATAAAAAATATTAAACTACGTATGTAAATTATTTTAAAGTTTATATTTTACGTGGTTAAAACGTTGGCATAATCGAGAACAAGAAACCAAGAACGCTAAATCACTTCTAAAAACGTTTTCGTTTGAACAAACACTTAACACGTGGCTCGACGGACTGTGCAGCTTTGTTTGTTTTCAAAAAACTTCGTTTGAGGTCGTCAAACGAACTGAATGTTACGAACGTACGAGGGTTTAGGAGCGACCGACTGAGCTACTGGTCGCGTTAGCCATAACAAAAATTATATTGACGCCCGCCAAAATATGAGTTTCCTTTATCTTACCTACCATGCTACGTATTCTCGCTATGCGACGTTGCCGCACCTCACACTCCCGGGCACGTTAACAAGTGACAGCGGCGTTGCCAAATCGTAGACTACCTCTACCAAACTGTGAGCATCGTGAGTGGCTAGATTTGGGATTTGGTGTTCGACAGGGGTTCTTTTTTACCTGCTCGCCTCGTTTCTTTTCTCTACGCCGAAGTAATAATTTGGGGAAGATTTTTTTCTAACGACACTTGGAAACTACGGTTATACAATGCGTAAGCATACCTAATAATTACAGAAAACCATTAAAATCGTATTTTATATTGCTAAAATTCAAATCGAAATATATTTGTAAAAGCGTCAATATGGAACATATTTTTTTCGGTTTACAGTTAAATAAGGCACTTTATTGTATTCTCTCATGCATTTACAGTTAGAGCTTTAAAAATATGTAGGTACGTAAGTACTAGATGCTTAGATCAATTTAAGAAATATAATGCAATTTTAATAATAGGTAATCAATCGACCAAAGATTGAAATTGGACAAGTTTTCCCTCTTAGACTTTCTCAAATTTCTTTGTCAAAAATCCTTGGTAGGTAAAGATTGCACAGATCAATATTATTAATACCAAGGATTGTTAATATTATTAATACCAACTGTATTAATAAAAATATACTATTAATTTACAAAACTTTTCGCTTTATCTTACGCTTTTATACCAAGTGTAAATTAAGATCAACACTACGTTCCCTAACAGAAAAATAATCGGTGTGTGATTTTAAAATACCAGTTCATACTTTTATATAGGTTATCTTCAAAATAGGCGCTGACCGTACGGGCTAATTTCGGAGAAACCTGAATCGATTATTAGAGTCTAGATAGAACTTCGCCACTAGGTCACCAAGTGAATTTTGTCTAGTGGATACCTCTTTTCTTACCCACCTATTAATTTTTGCGGCGCCAAAATATTTATTACATATTTGTTAAATACAAAACATCATTTTTATTGAAGATTACCCTTCAAGGGTTAGAAAAATATAAACTAAGATTATGTGAAATGTAGTTTTTTCTCGGGATTAAAGGGATTAATTACTATACTTAGATCTAGCTAGACAACATCGTTTAATCATAGGAGTTAGGTGAGGAATAGTTGAGAACCACTAAACTCTACCTTTTGAGATTTAAAATATACCTATGTACCATACATCCATGCAAAGAAATAGAACTGAAATGTCTCTTTGTAATATCAAAATTAACGCATATTTACGAAATTATAAAGGACACTTTAGACGCTTTGTACACTCACAGCCCCATACTAGGATTCCCTGTGTCGTGGGTACCATGGACACACAAAGACGAATACACAACACCCAGACCCAGAACAGAAATCTCAATTCATCATTCAGATATTTGTCTGACCGGGGATCGAACCCGGAACCCACTGCGTGTCAGACCGGTATGGTGGCCGCTCCGCCACGCGGGTCAACAAATGTATATGAGAGAATAGAAAACGAATATGCAGTCCACCTGATTGTAAGTTACAACTTACGAACCTGGATATTTGTAATCCACCCCCGATAAGTCTAGAATCCCACCTGAAGTCAATCATAGATACATTGCTACCCCTGAGGACTAATTTGGAATGCCTCGGATAAGGATGTCTACATTAGCACAATCTTCAAACCAGAAGACAACAGAGCGCTGTTGTCTTAGTTCCGATAAACATTACAGTACGCGGTGACAGCTTAGTGGCTGAAATTCTACCTTTCAATTCGACCCAGTTATATAACTCTGATTGTTCAAATTATGTCCTTATTAGAAAGTAGTTATCACTTGTAGTAAGTACTTGCTATAACGATGAATGAAAGCACTGTGAGGAAACCTACACACCAAAGGCTCTCAGCCTTTAAAAAAAAAACTCAAAGGTGTGAGCAAATTCTCACTGTGCAATTGCGGTTGACTATGACTATGACCGAAACTCTCTCGCACAGAAAGACCCATGCCCAACAGTGGGACAGTAATAGGTTAACGACGAAACCTTGCTTGTGTAACATTAACATGTAAATTTCTCTAGTTTCGGATATTAAGTCATGCAATCGCAAGCAATGTAGTAAAATAAACTGGTTTTTTATATTTAAGTGGCTTAACATATGACTCTAGAAAAATAATAATTGTACTTTCCACACTTATAAAACTTCACAAGAATTACTTGTCTGTTTGCTGCTATTAGACGAGTCACTAATATACAGAATCAGAAGAGAAATCTCCATACATGATCCGATTGTCTACTTGTCCATAGTTCGAACCCATAATGTTCTACTAGTCAGGCCGGTACGGTAACCATAGTGAAATGAGAGTCGTTTGTAAACAGACATTTGCAATTACGAATGGACACTTCTTTGTAGTGAGTGCAGAGAGACTCTCCTACTATGAAACAAAAATTGATGGAAGCGAGCGCGTTCTACTGAGTCCCAAATATGTTACATTTCATGTTGGAACAAACCGATAGACAAACATATTTATATATCGCCTCTGGAAATGAAAAATACTAATACGCCCAATACCGTTTGGCGTGGTAGTATTTTTGCCTTTACAGTGACTATGATGTTTTTTTTATATGATTGAGTAGCATACGTGCATGCAGTCCACCTGATGGTAAGTGGCAACTGCCGCCCATTGACATTTGTGACCCACCCCAGATAAGACCAGAATCCCAACTGAAGTTGACCACAGATGCGCTGCTACCCCTGAGGACTAAGTTGGAATTTCTCGTTAAGTTTATCTCCCTTACCACACCCTTCAAACCAGAAGACAGCAGCGCTTAACACGGCTTTTATTAAGCAGAAATAAGTGTGGCGGTGGTGTCACCGGAGTCGAACTACAAAAGATTCTACCACCTTTAATATCTATTATACATATATTTGAATGTCTGACACATTAAAATAAATTTCTGGAAATTACCAGTAAAGATTAGTTAGTAAAGCCATTAAAATATTAATTAGGTAAGTAAGTACGTGCTAAAACATAATTACAAGTATTTTACTACCACATAAGTTAATTACTGATATTCTTTAAACTTTGCAGTTTTCGAGTTTATGACTTCTTTGTTGTGAGGAATCTTGTGAAACTATTCTTAAGGACACTTAAATTTACCGTCTAAGTATACATTTGTTCTTCGTTAATGAGGAAGTGTGCAAAATATATTTTTTTTATATATTTGTACAAATAAATAAAATTAAAGTGTATGTTTGTAATGTAAAAAATCTAGTTTCTGAGAGCATACGAATGTATATATGGTATCTACAACAAAAGCACAATTATTATTTTTTGTCTGTCTGTCTGTTTGTACAAAAGTACAGTTATTTTGGTATATACTGTATCTACAACAAAAGTACAATTATTATTTTTTGTCTGTCTGTCTGTTTATACAAAAGTACAATTTTTTGGCTGTCTGTCTGTTCATGGTAATCTCCAAAAGATCTACGATTTTCACGGGACTTCCACTGGCAGATAATAAAAAAAAATTCAAAGATGTAAAGTCCACCTACTCGCATTTGGCCAGCGCGGTGGACTAAGGCCTCTCATTATGATAGGAGACCCAGGAGTGGGACAATGACTGGTTGACGTACATGTGACCCGTATATATACGCCCAAGTTGTCCTGATTTCTGAGCAATTATTACGTGGGAGCAACCAACATACCAACCAACACTATATATATATACTCAATGTAATAGCTCTTATTTAAGACAATGCCTCCCTACGGCAACAGGTATAGCCGGAAGACGAGCTCTAACGATAGAGACGGAGATATATGTAAGAAAGAGATGCAAGCGCCAGTCAGACATCCTTGATATATTATGTTATGTTAGTAATTGTATGTCTAGATCTAGTCTGTTTGCCACCTACTATCTGTAGGATATGGTAGTTTGATATTTATATACTGAAGGGACAGGAATTTCATGTTTACTTAAGAACCTGAGTTTTGGGATAGAATGTCACTTTACAGATTTTTTTATTTTTTCCGTGAAAGTCCTGTCAAAATCCGTTCTACGATTTTGAAGATGATTATTGATACATTAAAAGTAGATTTCTATTATTTCATTTGTTTGCTTGTTGTTTGGTGGTTTTAAAGTAGGTAGTAGCATTTTTAACCGACTTCATAAAAGGAGGAGGTTCCCAATTTGAATATTTTTTAAAATCTACAACTTAAAAAAACATACTATAATTTTAACTCTTGGGTTGGGCCATGGAAACAATGGCGATTTTGTGAAATAATTCAATTTGCAAGACATTTTTTTCAATATCAATACAAAGGTAGATTCCGCAGCAAATGCCTTTTTCTTGTCACACGGATGCCCGCGTGCAGGTCGCACCTGCATGCGTGTCTCACCTGCAGTGAATGTGTTAGAACACTTTGTACTTCGATTCCGACAGTACCACTGTCACGCCTATTTCTGCATAATAACAGCATTGTTAAGCGCTGCTGTCTTCTGGTTTGAAGGGTGTGGTAAGCGAGACATACCTATCCGAGGCATTCCGACTTAGTCCCCAAGGGTAGCTACGCATCTGTGGTCGACTTCGGGTAGGATTATAGCCTTATCTGGGGTATATTACATGTCCATGGGTGGCAGTTGCCACTTACCATCGGGTAGACTATGCTCGTTCGCTACTCCATTATAAAAAAAATCTCCGTCACTCGTGCGTTTAGCTAACGAAATGATAGGATTCGAATGGCACGCATGCGGACGAAATCCGCATGCATTCACAAAACATGCGTGACAAGAAAAAGGCTTTAAGTGAACGAACATACAAAAAT
>DWRA01000229.1:0-29778 GCA_018250295.1 Spathilepia clonius
CGATGGATCCTTTCCCTCTGAAGTACGTAAGATTGCACACTGTTATCATTTCGTAGTTTGCCCTAATAATTTTTTTGTGCTCTATAAATGCTAATGCTACTTTCTTTTTAATTTCAATTTAATTCTGTAGTGTAGCAACGCATTTCTGGTTGGATTCTCGATATTACAGTACACAGACTGAATAGATTTCAGTAAATAATGTAGAGCACCATCCTTCCGTGTCGCCCACTAGAGCAAGTACTAAGCATTGTATTTAACTCACCCGCCTGTATCTCCTTGTAACGGCGGTTCCAAAACTTCTTCCATTCCTCCGGATAGAGCGGGTGTTTCTCTGGATTCTTCTCGTGGTATGCGAGGGTCTTCTTAGCGGCTTCGGCGGCCGCCTGCCGCTTCTCATCAGCAAGCTTCACCTTATACTCGTAGTTAGCCGGTCGGACGACCTGTGCGCAATCATTTATATATAACAGTTACATAAAAAGCATGTTACCTACACTTAAACTTTAAAAGAAAACAAGGGAATAAAGCAAAAAACTTATTTTTACAAACGGTGATATTCTTTAGAGGCATCATCATCATCATGGCTCGTAATATCGAAAATTTTTAAGTAGGCATATATATAATTATAAAATAACAAACTAGTTTTGTCTACCATCTTAAAGTCTATAGAGAGATTTGAAGTATTCTGAAGCGACATAGCAAACATAATATATACTAATAGTGTAGTATATTAATAAAATAAATACGTCTATTACCTTAACATCATTGGTTTTTGACGGGCCGTTCTTTCCGACGTATCTGCCACGAGAGTTCGCGTCGTGTCCCTTATCCGCGTATGGTTCATAACGCTGCTTTGGTTGGTACTGATTATATCTGTAAGCAATACATAACATTAAGTAAAATAAATCCGATACCAACTTTTCAACCGTATGCAAAATGGTGACATGAGTCACGTAGTTGTTTTTTCAAACCACTTATACACAATAAAACAAATTGTACACAGCTATCTCGTCACCACCCTTCGTCGTTGTGAAGTCCCTCTGGTCTTGGCGGAAGAAACTGCTGATCAACTCGTCCATTTGGTGCGGCAAAGTTATCACTACATCTGTACTTAATAATACGTATACGAGGACATACATCGCAAATATTTTATTACTAGCAATACGGCATGTTGATTGTCTCGTCGAAACCAAACATTATGTGTCTGTACTCGTGTGAGGTGTTTACATACTCGTCATTGTCGGCGGATTACTACGCGGATTGTTCGCAAGTGCATAAATGATATACGACAGAAAAAGGCGTGCGTCCGTACCGGCGCGCGCGGTCGTCGCGCGAGGCGCTGGCCACGCGCTCCAGCTCGTCGCTGAGGTCCGACAGCGACTCCACCGACGGCCGCCGCACGCGCCGCGCCGCGCCCGCGCCCGCGCGCTACGGACAATTAATTTAATACAAATTAGATTTAGCTTGATGGCCAAAATTGTACTATACTCATTGTAGCACATTTGAGTTCTTTTTAGCAAACGAGCAACCAGTCCAGCAAGTGACTACTGCCTCCCAAATAAACTATAATCAACTTTAAATAAGACTTTAATGAACTTTATATAAGAGTAGAGTCCTGAGGTCGGCCACTGTTTGATTGCTACCCCTGAGAACTAAATTCGACGCAGGTAAACCCTCCAAAACAGTACACAACAGAGGTTAACACAGCTGTCATTAGGCAAAAAGTAAATTAAGCGTAAGGTGGTGCCTGTGGAATTGTACCATCATCAAATTCTTATTCACTCAATGAAAATAATGACATCCCATTATCCCATTAGTGAACTTCATACATCCATAACCTAGCTACCGCATCCATGTTCCCCTACTCATAGGAATATTGACTTAAAATATTAACAACAGATGGATAGTAAAAGTACTGTGCAGGTGTATATAATATGAATCTATGTTATTATACAGTCCACTAAATAACCTGCATCACTGTTATATAAGGAGATAGGAATTAAAATACAGTGATAATTTACGCAAGCCGCGTTTATTCCAGACAAGTTATTAGAGACGACTGCCTGCGAGGGGTAAGCGCGTGGGCAATCTTGTGTACCTATGCAAATGTATTGTCGCTACAATACTATTTACTTACATTTGGATTATGATGCGGTTTCGGCGCAGCAACGACAGGAGGCGAAGGATCCTTATGCCTAAAACAACCAGAAAGCCGAAATTTTATTACAATACCTGGGTATAATAACGTTAAACACCAATTATGACACCAGTGTATAATTTTGTTTCTACTTTCAACTATATAATAGCGATTTTTTTATAATATTGAAGTAGCAAATGAGTATGCAGTCCACTTGACGTTAAGTGAACACTACCACCCGTGGACACCTATAACGAATTGCATATAGAACAGGAGGTCTACCTGAAGCCACTGATGTGTTACCACACCTGAAGACTAAAATGGCCACCTCATATGTAAATCAGCATGTAAAATTAATGACTGTGTTATATAATATTACTTACGCTGCGGCTGTGTCGTCATCTGTAAAAAAAAACAGAAGTACGCAATAAAACAATTATTCGGAAATAGGTAACCAAAGATTGAATAATTTGACTATTACATTAATGAGTGTGCGCTAATGTCCGTTAGAAACGATCGATCTATCCAATATTTTGTCTATCAAAGATCGACGTTTGACAATATCCTGACAATAATAAGCTGTATACTAGAAATTGTCAAATTTCGATCTTTGGTAAACATAAGATGGATAGATCGTGTATTAATAAAGTATGTAACGTTTAATTTAATATATTTTTGTAACATATACAAAAAATTGATCTTTCTACACTGTTTTTCTATATGAAGTTTAATCGACATGAACTATGAACATAATCTTTAATTTTAAATGATAAATCTCAAACTTCTTTATGCGCGCGAGTTTCGTAAAAAAGAATTTGTCTTATTTTCAGATTTGAGTATCCTACGTACCTACATAGGATCCTACATATTAACATACAAATACCATAAAATGTAATGAACAAATAGTAAAGAATCTTACCAGATTTGTGCAACATGTTGATTAAATCTATATCAACCACCTCCTCGAATGTACAGGAGTCTGTTTCAGAGAAATGTCGACCCTTGAAAATCCACTGGTGTATACGGTCTCTGTAACAAGATGCACAAAAGGATATTTTAACTGTCCAATAATTAAAAGGTACAGGATAGAAAACTGGCTGCAATGAGTTTTATCATCTACAAATGGGGTGTTATAGCCATTTGTAGTGTTCCAAATTTTTATTAAAGTGTTATTAAGTACTAGAATTTTTGTACAAATTTTATTGAACTATTATAATTATTAATGTCCACTGCTAAATAAAATTCTCCTTTTAGGAGTAACAGTAGTTCATAGCCTACCGCACTGGTTAAGTGCAGGGTGGTAGACATCACATACACTCACACTTCATGGCATTTAAAAAAATCTCAGGCATGAACACGTGTCTTCGCGAGGTTT
Organism: Spathilepia clonius; assembly: GCA_018250295.1. Lineage (NCBI taxonomy): Eukaryota > Metazoa > Arthropoda > Insecta > Lepidoptera > Hesperiidae > Spathilepia > Spathilepia clonius. The sequence continues at coordinate 3,510 of DWRA01000229.1, forward strand.
CCCTGCACCATTTTACGAAATTTTAATTAAATTCCAATATCCACATTACGTTAAAATCAAGAAATGCGCATGAAATTCAAAAATTGTCCAATTGAGAGGCCGAGTTTCAACCACTAGGCCATCATTAAGTGTATAAATAATAGAAATATACAAATAACAAAACACTCACTTTTCTCTCTCGTAGATCTCCTTGTCGATGTTGACGGGGCGCATGATGCCGTACCGCTCCACGATGCGCTGCGCCAGCCGGTTCATGATGAAGATGACGCCCTCGCGGTACCGGTTCTGGCCGCGGTACGGCTTCAGCAGGTCGCACGCGCGCGTGAAGTGCCGTTGCTGTGGAGTGGTTTATTCATCTTTAGTACACATCTGTTGATAAAACCGCTGGCATCAGCGAATATAATACACGAACCACTCTCCCACCTAATTTGTCTTAGTAATAGTTGGGGAAGTCGACTTTTTCTGATTTAATGGTTGTGATAAAACAAAGGTATTTTGTTCGTTCATGTTCGTTTGCTATTTCCATTAAATGAATCATGTGTATGTGGAATACATTTCATTTAAGTCACAAGTTATGATGGACATAAATTATATAAAACAATTTTTTTACATATTTTACTTCAAGAAGTTAAACACAAAAAAAAACAAATATTGCACGAAGAGCTCATACACATATGCTGTATCCGCTGTGGATTCAAACGTTATTAACGCAGTCTCATAGTTAATACCGTTGAAAATAAATCAGCATATTGTGAATGTATATTTAACAGAAAGGTAACATAGACGTAGACTTACAAGGTAGTTGTGCCGGTGCCAGAAGCAGGTGAGGTGGTTGACGATGGTCCGCGGGTGGCCCTGCTTGGAGCACAGCGTGCACATGTAGCTGGGCTCGTAGTGCGCCTCCAGCGGCGGGTGCTCGATGAGATACTCCACGCCGATCAGCGGCGCCCTGCCATCCAACAAAACGTTATCTTAGCTGCTACCAGTCGTCACACGCCACTGTTTAGTTTGCCGCTGCCGGCGACATTTTTCGGGGGCGGCAAAATTTCCCAAAACAAATTTAGTGAACGTGAATATGAGCATTAACAAGTGATTTAATAACTGTGACAAAAGCTTTTTATTTGTCAAACAGTGCGTAAAATAATGATTTACTACAAGGGCGACCCTTTTTTCCACCTAACCCTTAAGCCCGGGGTAGCAAATTAAACGTGGGCGGCAAAATCGTTTATAACACAATAATAGTTTTGATATGGTTATGGGATAACAATCAAATAAAGATTTATTGCTAGATCCGACCACCACCTGTTACTTACGTCACAGTGTCCAAAGTGTCTTGTATGTGGCATCGGATGTCTTTCAACTTATTGTACTTTATATCAAGATCCGATAAAGGCTGATTCACGAATTCCGTCTCTTCTCCCGTTTTCTGTGATACCTTCGAATTTCCTGTTGAGTTAAACCACCAATATTTATATTTAACTAGCTCAACCACGCGGTTTCAGCCGCGTTTACACACTTTTATTAAAATGGAGACGCGCAAAAGATTTAACCTTTTTTATTATTTATTTTCCCGCCGCATCACAAAACAGTTTCACAAATATAACTATCCAAGTTTCTCCAAATAAGATCAGCTATCTACTAGTGAAGGTCCCGCAAAAATTGGCCAAGGTATAAAGTCTACCAAATCCGCGGTTCGCAATATGACCAACTACAGATAGTACTTCTTATTTCGAAAGATTCCTGTAAACGCAAATAAGCGTGGAGATACCAGTCAAATTTAAACGATTGATAATAATAAAAGTTCTTACATAATATTTTTGTCACTTTTATAAAACCGTTAATACATTACCTCCAGTTTTGTTTTCATTTTGGTTATTTGTTTGATTATCGAATATTGACACCGGCCACACAGTTTTCGTGGACAACTTGGACTTGTGTTTCTTCCCCGATATGTGAGTCTGCAAATTAAAAAAAAAAGATAGTTTTACAAAAGAAATGCTTTACGATAGGACTTATATATCATACAACTGTGTATCTTGTATAAAGTATTTCTCATTTATTTAACAATCTTTATGTCATAAACTTATACTTCGATAACTTAACTTTGGAACTTTATTATTATGTACTATGATTAAGTATTAGTTTATACCATATTTACATAGTTTACAATGACTAATATAGTGAGAAAATGACCTGCATAATACTCTCCCCGTTGCAGATGGCTGCGCAAGGGAAGCACAGGTAGATCCATTTGCCGGATCCATCGCGCCCGCGCCGCTCCACCATGCAACGGTAACTGTCATCTTCGACCTTGACCTTCAAACTGTTTAAATGGTCTTGAAACTCTTGTTCGGCCTGTAACATCGAAAAAATGTATCAGCAAATAGTATTAACACTAAAATAAATTGCCGATAAGTAGTGCGTGTTCGCATCAAAGCGAACTTATTAAAATTTAAACGTAACGAATATTGGTGTGCGCGAGAGTTCTCGTACACATATATATAAGTGGCCAAAAAACAACGTGTATTATACGGCATAGAGAACGCGATAGATACGAACGGCTGAAATTATACAGTAGATAAATATAATTTGTTGTTAAACCAAGAGATACGTAACGATTTGATCAAAATGGTTTTTACTAATACTTAATTAAGTATAATATATAACAAATAATCAGTGGACCGAAGTTGGCGGGAGATAATGCAGAGAAAGATGACAAATAGAGACCACGGTCCTCAGTATTGAAGATGACGAAGCAAGGAAGGAACCAGCCGACCTAGGATGGTGAACCTTTAGTAGTCTTTTTACAGAATATGGTCGTATTATCACTACATTTTTCTTAATATGTTCTTCATACCTAAAATTTTCTTCATGTAGGTAATATACCAGATTAGAATACTCTATTCCACGCTGTTCTATTTCTCTTCATTTCCATTCAAGCTTCCATGTAGCAATTACTCCAAATCTGCTTTATTTATGTCATCTCCGGAGTCACAGATCATTTAATTAAGTGGTATATTTTGAAATACAATACTATAAACTACAGTAAAAACCATTATGCCACAATTTCATGCCCTGCTCTAATAGAGGTAAATAAAACATACAATCACATCTATTTTTAAATATTTTATATTTATTAATCATATTTACTTTTGAATGTTTTGTTCTTCATAATATACTTACCAAACCAGCGTGACAGTCGCAAAGCAGCGCCTATGAAGTTCGTATACACATAACACAATATATTCCGTAGTACAAATGTCTCCCGCAACATTTTTTCGTAGTAAAAGACGTGTAAAATAAATACTGTCGACTTATTTTATATTATTCAATTATGTTTATTGAGCTTAATTGATCAATTGATCAGGTGGTATATTCAAAGAATTTATAGGGATCGAACCTCAAAGTAAGATGTTACTCTTAATGGCTAATCACACTATTTAGGTACATTCCTCTGGAAATATGTACTAAGTCAGTAAGTCATCTTACTAGGCTTGTTTTCGGTTTTATAATTGGGATAAAGTAATATCCAAAATAACTGAGTTTTCAAGGATAATAAATAATGATACGATCATTGCTTTCACCGCCATTGGATTTTCAGCTCACCTGATATTAAATGACCAATGACCGATACAGATATTTATCAATGAATAGAACAAGACAGAAATCGTGACTGAAATTGATTATAAGTTTATTGCCGCCACTAAAAAGTAAGTTAAAGCTATTTAACCATATCTGTCAAACCAGAAATAAGCATAATAGGTTTATATATATTTTGTAGCGTACCTTAATTATAATATAATAATAACGTGTTTACAAAATAGTTCCTTAAATTCCGTTTCCCGCTTAAACACATTCTTGTTGAGTCAAATAAAAATCTTCTTAAGCTGGCATAAGTTTAAAGTCCAATATAAATAAAAAACGGTGCAATATTTATACATACATGTATTATTATCGTAATTTTTTTTGTTTATTTTATTAAAATAAAAATAAAATTCATAATGTCTCACACACAATTTATTGAAATTTAAATAAGTCAATATATGCTAAATTTCGAAAATGAAAGCATTATCTAATCCTAACTCACTGTTTCACCACAAAACACAGGTGATAGGATATGCTAATACACGCAAATTGTACAGTTGTATGTAAACGCATATAAAACCGCACTTAATATAAATGCATAAGTACATGGTAACGACGTAATAAGTAAATATTACCTACATAGCTAGAACGATTAGTATCGACGAAATCATTCTCTTAGTATTCGGCGTTGAGCCATCTGTTAAGTCAATATAACTCGGATTCAGTTGGTACGTAAAAAAATCAGTCGCAAAAACAAATTAAAGCACCCTACCCTCCCATGCTCGTGTGACACCCCTAGTGCAGAAGCAAAACATGCCGGGGTGGCCTGCTCCGGGTGGCAATGCTTTATAAATCACAATTTTCAAATAAAATATAATTGATTTGTACTTTTCCGATCGAATAACTAATATGCCTTTTTTTTAACCGTGTTCCCTGAACGGGACATTCGACTTACACACCAGGCGGCTCTTTTTGGGAGACATCGAAATCTTCTAAATTACAAAAATAAAATTAAAAGTTTACACGTTTTAAATATATTATAGTTTTTATTTCTTACGGGAATGCAGAAATTAGTATTATTCTGAAACCCCAGTTTCTAGCAAATCTATTCCATGTCTTCCTACAGTGCAGTGGATGTCCGATGTAATCCCCAGGTTATCACACATTTAATCATTTTAACATAAGCGAAGCGTGCCGGGGGGGCGAGGGAGGCAGCCCGTACCGTGCGGTCCTTTTACAGGGCGCTTAATCTTTTAAATTAGTCTTTACCTTATAAGTAAATTTCATATTATGCAGTTCTTTTTGTCACCTTATTTCCAAAGAGAAAGTTCCAAATCACGCTTCGCCCTTGAGTTTTATATTATAATTTGGGAATACCGATCTATACCACAGCCAATTTAGATGTGGAATGTTTTATTACAAACCATCGCCTGGCAATTACCTTATAGGTTGGTTGGTGTTTCTACGAGTCTTCAAAACTTGCAAATGTGGAATACTTATCGTGGCAGATGAAAATGAAGCCTTACATAGGTACTTACAGCATTAAATATTCATGAATTATAAATTATTCACTAAAATATTTATAGAATTTCGCCTCAACTTTTATAACGCATAAAATTTAATGAAACGAAATAGAACACTTTTTTTTTTTATGGTAATGGGTAAGTAGGAAGTGATAATATAATTAATTGTATTAGTTTGAATAATAAATAAGAAATACGATGAACAATTAGTTGTCTACATAAATTTGTTATCATTATTTCCCTGAATTTAACACATCCATGAAATGGACATAATAGTTCAATAAAATATGTGAATGTCTTATTTTTTTTTTCGTATAATTTTGATTTACGTCTATGTGAAGTAATGAAGGTGACCAAAACATTATTATGGAAAAATGGGAGTGTTTTATTATCAAATAATTATATATTTATGCCGGATATAAGTGGCTCTTCATCTAAAAAAATTGAACTTCATATTTACCTTGGTACATGTACTGTCATCTGGTTTCTTGGGAACTTCAGTAACGGAGTCTTGGTAGCCCTCCGCTCCAGGAGGGCAGTCAGGGAGATCCATCTTGATACACTACACTTGACAATTTATGATTTTAAATCAACCATAAACTGACAATCAATTACACAGTCACTTCTAAAAGTTCATTCTTTTCTTCTTTTTTCTGACTTCAAGCTTGCACAACTGTAAAAATAAAACATAATCATCACAAAACTATACAATATTGTTTGGATAACTATGATATTGAAAATTAATACAAACTGATACTTACATAGTCCAAATATACTGCATATATGTTTATTGTGTACCTGTACCAACTTTCGTAACCACAACATTCTATGATCACAAACACAATTTTTGATGGCCATAATATTAGCCATAATATTAGTTATATTGCAATAGAAATCTAATAAGTCTACAAGCCTAGTATATATGGTGGCAATCACTGGCAGTTTACGCTGTGCTTTTTATTATGAACCTAATTCGAAAACTCAATATTATAGTTGAGGTAGAAGAAAGAATGTTTACCAGTACTTTTGTTGTGCAGTTTAACTTAATTACTGTATAAAATTTGAATTGCAACTTTTTTATTTGATCTAACAAACATATATTTTTGTGTATTCATGAAACCAATGAACTAAAACTTATTGTCAAACTTCTCCAGTTTTATAAGTCACACTTCATAAGCGCCACATATTGGAAGTGTTCTCATACTAAGCACAATTACAGTGAACTATTATAACTATAAATTGATTTATTCAAAAATTAATATCTTAGGAGCGTAACTATTAAATTACAACGTGAATGTAAACCTCACTATTCTTATAATTTATGAAAAAGTGACCTCGCCCAATTTTTATGTGCAATAAGAAGCAATTGCAATAAAAACTCACTTGGAATAGATAAAGACATAAATATATAAATCGTTTTAACACTAGTAATATGTAAATCTGTATTTATCAGTTAACACTTCCTTAATTGTAATTAAAGGTGATTTAGCATTAATTGAAACACGTTTTTAATTTTTTGTGTTGTAATTAAAATGAAGAGATATAACCAGAAACATATTATAGTGTCCTAGAGGTTTTAAAATACAATAACCTTATAATATTAGTTAATCTATAAAACAGATGTATTTTGTTCATGAAAGTTTTGGAATTTTGACAGTAATATTTTACTCAAATATTAGTCGTACTTGAGGAGAAAGTTGTATATGGTAACAGCAATGAAATGTTGTACCACATTGGCGAACTCATTCATCATATTTCATATGTTTAATACTACTGCATAATTAAACCTTTAGGGCATTTTTCTTGTTATGCAGGTTTATGTCTGCAAGTGTGCATGCATCATTAAATTTGCTGCAGTCACTTCACATCCTGCGCATGCATAGTTACATAACAAGAAAAGAATCTATGTAATAAAAAGATGTGACTGACATGCATGTGACCAAAACCTGCATGACCATTAAAATCCCAATATCATAGTTGTATGTATTTAATTGTTACTATTGTCTTATGGTATTTTTTTTGTTTTTAATTGTTACTTTGGCATGAGTGTTGAGATTGTAGCAGCTGAAGTACAAAGAAGAAAGCAAGGTGTTACAGAAATAATTTTCTAATTGGATATTTTACTTTTATGCTCACCTACCAGGTAATTACTCTCTCACGAGTAGAAGCCAACAAAGTTTTCATTATAAAATTCTTCATACATAAGTGCTAACATTTTTATCTACTCTGTGCTTCTCCCTTTACTTAATTCATTATGAATCTTAATATAAATTAATAAATAATATACTTACCAATTCGACTGTATTCAAAAGCTACATTTTGAAGAATGGCCGACGGAAAATAAAACAGTAGACATACATTACAAGAAAAGTGCATACTTTCAACAAATTATCTATGCAAATCAAACTGTATGCCACATCAGTTTCGGGTATTAAAGATAGGTATAATGTTAAATTTTGAATATAATAAGTACTAAACTCCAGGCTTATCTATGAATCCTACCTAAATGCCAACAACTGTTTTGCTTATCCTAATGCACCGTAACGGTTAACATATTGTGTACGTAAACACACATTTCAGATCTCCAGTAGGAAATATTCATCCCGAAATTGCTTATGTATTTATTTAGAATTGATTTTGCGTACCAATAAAAATAATACTAACCTGTTAACATCAGTTGCAACAGCAGCTATCGATCGGACGTCGGCCACTGTTCATTGTATTATAGTACCGTACTTCAACATTTTCAAGCTAAGCCGCAAGATAATGCAGATTCTAAAATTCTTTTTCACCGCAACTACGATAATCAATAATTACTTATTATACGCAGTCCTGAAAAATCCTGACTCAAGTATAAATTTCACCAAGCGTCAAGCAGGAAAATAAAATGGCTCTGACAGTCAAAGCAAAATGCTGCAGGTTGGTGACGTAATTTGATAATTGACATATGTCAATGTCATATCGTTTCATTAACCAAGCACTCCAAGCAGCGCTGTGGATTGGCTAGACCTTCTTGTTTTTTTTCGGGCTGTAGATTCTTGTTCAGGCTAAACAATAATACAGTAACTTGAGAACGATATCGCCCCAACATAATAAACACATATTATGTATTTTGTGGCTAAAAGCAACGGTTTTTAGACACACACGCCAACCATCACACGGGCCAACCGTCTTAGCGTCGATACGTGCTTGTAAACTTAGGAACACCCTAATAGCATCCTATATGTAGCTATAGAATATGTCATAAAATTTACTACATGACATAATTTTAATCTTAAACAAGGTAACAATTATTATTTGGCTACATATGGCTATTTTAAAACTATATTCGGGATCTCATTTCAAAAATGTTTTACTTAGGCATTTATCAAAATCTACATTCGTGATTTTTTTGATAACGTTACTATTGATGATGATGCGATTATAGTAACGAATAAGCGCATCATCGATAATGGTAGAAATCACGTATATAGTCGGGGAATCCCGTAAGGATCGTGGTTCGAAGAAATAGTAAATAATAGGGTCTGCGCTGACTGGCGGGAAGATACGGTTGATGATTTTTTGCGACGAATAGAATTATAACCTAACAGTATGAAAATAAAATTGAAGTCTCAATGACTATCGTTGTCGGTACAAATACAAAGCGACGGCACGCTTAGGCATGCCGTGCAAAATGCACAGGCTATTTCTGTGTTTTTTGTTACATCCTAATTTCGATCATTAACATCTTTCTTATGGTTAAATTATAATTCTATTCGTCGCAAAAAAATCCTCTACCGTGCCGTTCCGGCAACCAGCGCAGGTATGAACCTACATTCAGGTATAAGTTTAGTAAACTTATATAATTTCACTGCCAATAATCAATCTATCCAATCTTTTGCCAACCAAAGACGTTTGACAATTGCATTTTACCAGAAATTGTTAAATTTCAAGCCTCGGTAGGCAAAATTGAATAAATATTAATAATGAACATTAGTTAACCTATTAAAAACAACTTTTGCATGCATATATAATATATGTATTTAGTTTACGTAAAATAAGTCACTATCGTCTAAGTCTAACAGTAGTCTCTGTCTCAGTTCAGTTAAATTATGAACAGCAAATTTTATTAGTAGAAAAATAATTGGACCTAATAAAATTATACAAACATTCAATTAGTTTATTAAAATTTAGATAATTCCTCACCAATATGTATCTACTGCCCAGCCATACATAGTTGTGACTTAAAGGTACCTAATCGCTAAGTTCACCAAAATATTATAATAATCAATAATTTTTCGACTTAATCAATATTTATCGTTTTTTTTACAGAATATACTTAAATTATGATGCCAATTAAATGTAAAGAAACGCTCAATCCGTGATTAAAACTTCCATTAAAATCCGTGCATAATAGATATTGAATTTAAATCTATATTCAAATTTTTAGCTATCTCAAGAAATAACATTTGATGATATCTTTTGTACATAATGAGGCTCCAGTTTACTGAAATCAAGGTAGATTAATAACTAATATGTCATAATTATTTCCACTGTAAAATGTTACACAAGATATTATTAAATCATTTCAAATCGTGGCTGCGGACGATTTTTTACATTGAAAGCAATGTAGGTCATAGTCTACCAGTCTAAAATAATGCAAGTAGAGTTAACACACCATTTAGAATAATATAAAGATCTCTTAACTTAAAAAGAATGATAAATAATTAATTTCTACAGTTTCTGTTTTCAAGTGTTGAACCGAATATGTACTTGTAATGGAAATTGAAATCATAGTACATACTAAGCATCTGCGTCCATAGAAGTACGAAAATAATAATAAATACTTAATTTGTCACTTTCAAACCACAGCGAATAGCAATAAATATACCGAACTGCATTTTAATGATTAAAATATAGTCCAAATGTAAATCAAACATGTAAATACGCTATTTAATAAACGAGAATCTATAAATCAACAATATAACAGACAAATGATATACCTAGTACGTCCATTATACATTGAACACGTAAAGATTAATATTTTTTTTGTCTTGGGTCAAAAATCTCACGTAACGGCAGAGATTTTAAAGAGTACAATCAGGTATAATGACATGAGAGTAACAAAGCGCCACTCGGAACTTTTCGCATTAATTCGCAGAGGGCATTCACCGAAGTGTTGAGTCTCGAATGTCTCGATGCTAATTAGACTCGAAGCTCGAAGATTAACTTGCAGGTAAAATAGCCCGCGGTCCGCGTGGTGTGGTCCGCGCGATGCGCTCCTACAGTTCCAACACGATGGTTCGCGGACACACGCGCCTCGCCGGATTTGTCCCGCGCTTACTTTATTTTTACGCTTCCGTCTCTTTCGTTTTATGCGCTGAACACGGGATCCCTATAGAAATTAAACTATGGGACACTGGTCGAACACCCTTATCGCACATGGTCGATGTTACTAACGAATTCGGTTTAAAAGTGCTTGCAGAACACAACTTTTTGAATGACAATAACATAGCTTTTTCACCCTACGGTTTAATGGGAATCCTGGTGGCCCTGTACGAGGGAGTGGATGGCGAATCCTCGTACCAGATTCAGCGCGGGATGCAGTTACCTTGGAATAGGAATGTGATGAGAATAGGATTCAGAGATATACATCGGACATTAAAAGTGAGTCACAATAGCATTGTTCAAGTACCCAAAGCAATCAAAAATATTTAATATTAATTGAATCTCAAAAACCTACCTAATGTATTAAGTAAGCAATTACGACAGTGTAATTATTTGCTATATAGAAATCTTTATAATAAATTAAAAATACATTTAATAAAATAAAGATTCAGTTAAAATATGTATGAGTAGGTACAAAACCAAATACACGACTTATATCTATAATCCCACGATAGGTAGGTAATAAAAAATTTGAATTTGAAATTGAAGTACAGATAGTGATTTTCCAAGACTGTCTTACGAATTAAAAATATTATTATAACAACCGAGTCCTCGCAACAATAGTTTAGTAAAAATCATAAAATTTACTTGTTAGGTAGGTACAAGTTTATTTTATATGAACATACATATAATTGTTTGAAATAAAACAAATTTACAGTGAATTATTTGTTTCAGACTTATTTTGTTCCAGAAGAAGGTTTTTTGTCTGGGTTGGCTTTAAACAATGAAAATGTTACTTTTAATGACAGTTACAAAAAGATTTTACGCTTTTACGGTTTCGATTTAGAGAATGATCAAATGCCAACCATTCCTCCAGTATTAAACGATGCTGTCAATATGACTACAACTACAGAGCAAAATCACAGCACTGCGACAGATACTACTCCTACGACCATTATTACAACAGAAAGCGTAACTAGTCGGGAAGATCCTTCCACTATACCAACAAAAGGGGAGACGACGTTAAATCCAGATGCCGAGAGTATAACTGATATAGATCCTCGAGGACAAACTACAGAATCGACAACTTCATCTGCAGCCTCCAACGCAGAATCAACAACTCCGCTGGTCACTGATGTTACAAATTTTCAATCAACAACAACCGGACAAGCTTCTACCACAGAAACAATAGTCCAGACGACGTCGACAATGCAAATGACTTCTACGGCTCCTTCTACAACAACTGATATACCTACTACATTGACCACTACGGAAAGCACTACAGAAACTACGTCTCCTGAAACGCCCCCTGCAACTTCTACGATTACAACAAACGAACTTATGGACAACACCTTATCGACGCAGGAAATGACATCCACAACTGTATCAGATACGACGCCGAACGATACAACACAGAGTCCTATTGAAGGCTCTAGCACAATTACAGAAACTTCACAAACCGATACATCAACATCAAACTCTGAAGAACCGACTACAGATTCAATGACTACATCAACTTTAGAAACTCTAGAGAGGCGCAAAAGATCTGTAGTAGTAGACTATTTATTCACAAAACCACCAATAATAGACGATTACTTGATTTATAGATCCTTCGACATCCCACCAGAAATAGGAAACACAGAATCAACTACAGACAAGATGTTCTTAGTAAACGGATTGAGAAATGTTCAAGTAAGTATAATACATTTATTAATGTATGAATTTATTACCAAAGAATTAGTTATGTACGTGTGTAAATAAATTTAAAAAGTTGTAAGTAGTTCAGATTAAATAACTAACGATATTTTCGTACAGGTGACCTACATGCATTACGATACGGTGTTAGAACATGCATACTTACCACACTTGGAGGCCGCAGCGCTTCGTTTGCCGCTGGACAGCGATAGATATTACCTTTTGGTGGTGCTGCCGTTGCGAGACGGGGTGGCAGAGCTGAGTCGGCTGCTGGCGCGCATGACGCGGGAATCTGATCTATCCGACATATACGCAGCCTTACGACCTCGAAGAGTGCGCGCCATTGTCCCGAGTTTTACCGTGAAAGGTCACGTGACTCTTACCACGGATTTACAGAAAGTAATTACAGTATTCAGTAACATATAAAACCAGTACCTACATATTTTTTTATTTATTAGGCAAGACATCGGGTTTTAATAACCGAAAATTCGTAAGAATATGATAGCTTTTTGAAATAGACCCATAGTTGCAGTGAGGCAGTAACAAAATTCGATGTATCAAAACATCGTCTATGTAAAGTAGTAATTTTATAAATGTTTTATGTTGTAAAGTATGTCTAAGTCAATATGGCAACAATATACCTATCAGCCTATTGTTCTACAACATACATTTTTATAGAAAGCTGTCGGTTATTGAAACTGCTACTGTTATTATATTGGTCTTTTATTATATATATCGTATTTGTATCTAAACCTAACGAGCGTGATACAATACATGCCACGCTGATCTATCTCTCAATTGGTCGCAGATACGACTCTCGATCAAACAGAAATTTAAATGACCTATGTTAAATGTCTGTTCTGTGGGAGATTTTTCGTTTCCCAAAGTTTGGTAATTAAGTGTTTATCATATGTGTCATATTATAATGTATGTATACTAGCATAATAGATAAAAATTAAACTTTCAGAGGCACGATCTGGTCGAATGATGCTACCAGATTGCGATGTCAGGACTCTTATCTTGGTAGCCAAAAAATCCAAGATGTGTGGACTGTTTAACAATGATTTTGATGATCTTTATTATTTTTAAACATCAAAAAGTTTAATGACATATGTATGTACTTAAGTAAATTTACAAAGTAGGTACATTTAATTGATAATCGGTTTACTACCCCTAGATATACAATTACAAGCAAATTAAACAGGTACTATTTGTTACTCTATGTTGGCCTGCATAAAATCTACTGTGGTGTATCACAGGTCCACGCTTTCCAAACTTTTCTGTTACATTTAATGTAATATTCACGCATGACCTACAGCTTGGAATTCGCGACGTTTTTGAACCGCGCCAACACGACTTCACGCCGATGACTCGGCAGCCCGGGGTGTACGTGCGTAGCATCGAGCAGGCAGTGTCCGTAGCCATCCGCAAATATCAACCCGATGATCTAAAGAAAAATCGTAAGTTGGCTTTCAAAATCCTTTGTTACATTACTTACTGTACAACTACTTCTAAGGACTAACTTTTAAAATGCATTCTAAGACATCAGCTTATCAAGGTGTTTAAGTTAAAACCAAGCGAAGGGGTTGATAAAATCATCGTGGCTGTTACAATCCATACGTAACTACGGGACCACTTTCAAGCCTTTTGTACTTAAGTTACTTCATAGAATCTTCACAATTTAAATCGATCAGGGCAACTTCTATTGTGTTTATTGCAACTAATGTCATACACAATAAACACGTCAGTGTAAGTAATTTTACATAAACTTACGTTGGTACATACCTACAGAACACCTAGGATTGTCGGTAGGTACAAACGCTAGGGGACTAAAGATTCCATCATGTTCCGGTCTAATGTGACCACAGACCACTGACGAGCTTAATTACATAGGAGACGGACGGGTGCGTGTGGGGAGTGAAGAGCGAACACCGTCCGCGGTCAGTGGGGTGACCACAAGAACGGGTTACCGTCCCGCCACGCTCTGATGACCTCCGCCGGAAGATCCTTGAGCGACATTGATGCGTTCTTAATACTATCTAAAATATTACACCTACTTGTTACAAATAAATACATACTGATGTAAATAAATAGATTTCTAGGCCGCAGTATGCATAGAATTATGAAATTTTCTACTAAATTTAACAGACATATTTACATCACAATTTATTATTGCTAAAAGCAAATATACATTTTTATACACGTCCGAGTATATAATTATATTCATATAACGTGCGTGTGAAGTGAAGCCCGAATAGTTTTTTTTGTCCAGGCTTCAGGCGAGGAAACTGTCGAATGACTCGCAAAATATTTTGCTTTTTATTTTGCAGAACGAATCGCCAATAAGCTGTTAAAATATGTATCCAAAAACAACACCGTTATTATTTTTGTTGTAGAAACAATTTTTTAAAAGAAAATTTCGAACACAGCGAGACCTCACAGGTTTTAGAAGTTAATTCCGGCGAAGGCATTAAATATTAGACGATGGCAGCCCGAAATATACAACACTTTTATTCCGCTATTAAAGCCATTGTTCTTGTAACCCTGATCCAAATTCTTAAACCAGTCAGTTTTTTGACGTAAAGATTAGATAACAAGCTGCATTCGTAGCCAAAAGTGTAAATTCCATGGTGCCAAGTGGCGAGAGCGTACAAAGAGCATCCATTGTTTCGGCGCGACGGTGGCGCAACGCGGCGACACGCGCGTTTGCGTCCATTGATGCGCCGCGCTGCTCTCAAAGTACCTACATCAGCAATTAGGAAAATTTGCCCGTTACATCAACATTCAAATCCCCGTAAATACTTAATCACGAGATGAAAATGATTATCTGTCGATATTTCTAGCTTTTCAATTACATACCTATATACATAAATGAGTGTAACCAGATAAATTGCGAGATGATTGTTTCCTGTGCCTACGAATAATTTAGCTACATCGTTTCCATTGTCGGTCGCATTTGCATGGCAAGGACGTAGTTTTGTACACCATGTAATTGCCTAACTATAGTCTATCACTAATTCACTACTGTCGAACAGCCTGGAAACTAAAATTTATTACATAACATTAAAAATACTGTTTTCTGTGACACCTGAATAATAAATTGACGTTATTAGTACCGTTACAGTACAGCTATAATTAATCATAATGATCTCCCGAGTCCACAGTCTAATATGGCAATTTCTTTTTTGTGAGTGTTAGAGGTTATTATACTATTTAATATATTTCCCTCTGTAGCAGGAACCACTGTTTTAAAATATTACCTGCCGTTTTAACAGCATTATAGCGTATGTCGTTCGCATACCTTCGCATACTTTTGCATACTTCGCATACTTTTACGCATAACTTCGCATACTTTTGAATTTCCATTGCTTGATCGCATCTAGTTATTTCCGTAATTTATTGTTTCAGGATACGTTGGGAATCGCAACCGAATATATTTTTCCGCTACATATCCTTTTCTCTACTTCGTCATGGATTCCAACATACATGTAGCTCTCATGGCGGGAAAAATGGTTGATCCTTTGAATACAAGAATATTATAACAATGCTTACTTGTTTTATTTATAATAGTATCCACCTGCTTCTCACACGACAAACCCTCAAAAAAATTTTTTATGAATAAATCACTGCAGTGCAATTTCATAGAAGTCTATTTACGCCTGTTGTTAATAATTAATCTATACAATGTATTGCCTACCATAGACCAAAAATAGATTTCTGCATACTAGAAATTGTCATACTTCGATCTTTAGTAAACAAAACATTGGATAGATAGATTACTAATAAGGGGCGTATGTGGATTCAGAGTACGCTCAAACTTGTATGAGAGTACGGACGAGAAACAATGCAGACTTCCCCAAATAGTACGCTACGTATCGCAGATCGCACGCAAAATACTACGAAGCGGGTCCCAGGACCTTTTTAGCAGAAGCCCATAAGAGAAGAATCAGTGTTTTCTCACACTAAAACAAAACTGCAATCAGAACTCTAAACAAAATCCACTAAATTAGTTTTTAAAACACGAATAGTCCGCAGGTACGGTATGAGCAACAGACTGAATTGAGGCCTGATGATTAGTTTTAACATAAAAATCAAACAGGTCATTACAGGCATGGTTCATTGTAAATAGCACACAATGTGATTTCTTTCTGATGTCAATTATTGTCTTCACATACTCTATTAATTTACATCCTACATAAAATTACTGCTTCTCAGTTATAAATCTATTCATGCCTATGAAACAATCATCATGAAATAAAAGACATTATTTGTGGTTTATGTTTATTTATACATTACACTTCTCACTTTGCCCTCTTGGATTTAATCTTTCTCAAGTAGAACTCCAGCTCCTTGCCCTCCAACACGTAACCGTCAGCCCTACCACATTGTCCAGGTCGACTTGCGACACACGCTGCAACAAACAATAATTTCATTTAATTTTATGTTATAAAAAACATGGTTTAAATTGTAAAAAAATCTTATATCAGAGTAACTATGACAGAATGATCATGCAGTTGTTAGACAGTTCCCAAAACGGTTCCAGTCTATGAATACAACCTCAAAACTTCTCGATTTCATCATTAAAAAGTAATTTGTATTATTAAATTTCATTGAAAAACTTTAGTTTACCTAATAAACGTCCAGTATGGAATTGCTCCTCAAGACCAGCCTCGACCTTGGAGAGTCGCTGTCTTGATACATATTTCTTTGCAGTTTTCTTGCTACGTTTCTTATTGATGATTGCATCCTCAGCTTCAGTCTAGAAACATACAAATGACATGATGAATATTTGTATAATAAATAAACATATGAGCATAACTAAAATAAATCTCTACCAATAATTTTCAGCCATGTCTTGTAATCATTTTGATATATCATATGACACGCAAATTGTATCATCATATTTACAGCACTGCTAATAGTGCATGAATAGTACAAAATTTGTTTAATATTACAGCTTTCAGCAATGTAAAGTATAATTCGATAATTCCAGAAAGTAAATATGGAGATGTACCTAAAAAA
This sequence comes from Spathilepia clonius, assembly GCA_018250295.1. Lineage (NCBI taxonomy): Eukaryota > Metazoa > Arthropoda > Insecta > Lepidoptera > Hesperiidae > Spathilepia > Spathilepia clonius. The sequence goes on from DWRA01000229.1 coordinate 20,702, forward strand.
TTACCATAGCAAGGATATTATCAATAAATGATTATTTAAACAAGGAGAGTAACCAAGATTGCTAATAAATTAGGTTGATTGTGCATATGAAGAAAATGTTCAGAAAAATATGAGAAAAGACATCAGGATCCTATTCTTAAAGGAATTTATATGTTCAGAATTGTTTTCTTTTTTTATACTGTTTCAATTAAGTCTACCAATCACTTACAATAAAGATTAAACTTCTCATACATATATAGTACTAACAGGTAACACAACATTAGCCTTGATGTAAGGCTAATGTTGTGTTACCAATCTCCTTTGTCTATCTCCTAAACAAATGCTGTTTAAACAACTAAATTTAAAAAGAGAAGTACTAACCAGTTTAGCGCCCTTCTTTCTACCCAGCGGAAGGAGGTAGTGGGATTCATACCACTGTCTGAATGGAGTGGCATCAACAACCACTATAGCATTCTTAACCAGTGTCTTAGTACGCACCAACTCATTGTTGGAAGCATTGTACACAACATCAATAATACGGGTCTTACGGGTGGCGCCTGCAATATAAAAAGGCAATATGTTAATATAAAATAACATAAAACAGTTAAGCTGTAAAGCGATGAGTTAAAGATAACGATATTCATTTATCAATGTACAAAGCACTAATATTATATCCATATGATAACCATAACAAAACTATAAAAAATATATATGAAATCAAATATACTAAACATAAGTATAATGTTAACTGAAATTAACACAAAATGAAAACTAAGAATGAAAGTAACTCTAAAGTAATATGAAAAGAACTTTAATTATACTCACATTCCGAGCCCCAGGCAAAGTTGCCAGTGTCAAGGCGCAGAGCACGGTACTTGGCATTGCCACCACGAGAGCGCACCAAGTGAATACGCTGAGAGCCAAGCTGAAAACAACAATGAGATTATCGTAGTATTCAATAATCGAAGCGCTCATATTGAAAGGAGAGAAAGACGAAGAAATCAATAATGACAACAAGGGAGGGCATTCTACGTTGAGACAAATACATTTTTAGGTTATTTACCTTGGTGTTGGCAGCCGGGCGACCTAACTCATATTTCCTCTTCTTACGAATGGGCGCGCGTTTGCCGCCGGTAGCCCTTCGTTTATGCCAGTGATCACGACTGATACCTGAGACATTTTACACATGTTATTATTATAAAGAACTGATGTTGGATTAGCACTATTCACAATTCACAACACTTTTGCTGCTTTTACGAAAATAATCTTTAAGCACACACGTCCTACAAATTCACTCTTTGATTGTGTAGTTGATTGAAAATTTCAAAGATACAAAACTAAGATTTTACTTGATATTTTTCACAATAAACGAAATACACTCACCCATCTTCGCTGGGTCAGAAGGAAAAGATTTATTTGACGGATGAGAGTGCTATGCTATGGCACTGTAACTCTTTAGTCTACGGTCTATCAAGTCTGTCTATTGGACTGATAGTTTCAGACCGGCTTTTTTGTAAACTCTGTTATTATATTACAAAACCAGAAAATAATGTATTTTTTTCTAAAGTTCTTATAATATATTGTTACCAATAAATGAGTTTTTGAAGACATTAATATTACTTCGCTACTAAACGCAAAGGTCCGCGTAAAAAGGGCGCCCTTTCTAAATTACAAACTTGACTTTCGCTTCAATAATACTTATCAACAAAATAAATCATTATTGAGAACAAACACAGAAACACTTAATACTTAGTTCAATTACAAGCTATTTTAATATCTTGCCTACAAACTAAACGATGTCGTCGCTCTCACTTTTCGGCTTTAGCCGAAAAATTGAAAACAAATGAGCCTATGAAATATTTTGTATTTAGAAATGTGAATACTCTTAACATCAAAGACAATAAAAATAAAAAGTTTAAACTATTTATTAATTGGCTGTGAAAAATCAAAATTGTACGTCTTTCACACACAGTTAGTAGATGCTTTTATTGCAAAACAGAAAATTCGGACAGTTTCGCTAACAATATGGTTACATTAGTAACCTAAAGGTTAGAAATCTAAATTCATCATTTTCATTTAAATAGGTATATGACCGAGGATCCAACTTGAAATCCTAAGCGTATCTAATCGGTACGGTGACCGTCTCAAAGCAAATATTACAATTATTTTGAGGCGGTCGCCATGCCATCATTTCCGCCTTTAGATGAAATAAAAAAAAATGCCATCTTTTGTTGATATTCATTTAACATACATCTGAATCAAAATTTACGTGAGCTAAAAACTGAAAGCCGTTAAAAGATGGTCTCCATCCATCGAAACTCGGTACTGCGTACAGTTTTCTTATTGTCTGTCTAAATGCAAAGGGTTTCGGATTCTGATCTTCATCAGGCGCATTTCAATATGACATCGTCTGTTCCGAGTTTGGTTCCAAGTTTACACTGTATGCTGAAACTGACGAGTGTACACACACGTTCTCAAGTTTGTATTGAAAAATTGTACGAGCAGCGCCTTAGCACGAGCGCGTGTGACGGGTTTTTACATACCGATAGAATATTTTAGATAGCGTTTATAAATTGCATAGCATGTCAATTATTATAACCAACATAACCTGATAACCACCATATATTTGTTAGTGTATAACTAATAGAAATAAATTTACTTTCTAACAACCTTTATTAAACACGAACATGTCCAATTTAGTAACTAATATATCAAACGACTATAATATTGTCTATGACTAATCTGTGTGCATCTGTGAATTATAATTCTGATTAGTTATGTATTGTATCTGTATTAACGCTACGCTGCTATGCCGATGCCGCGCTACGAAATTCTGTGCAGTGAAATTCAGTAAATAGAGAATTAATGTAAATGTTCAGGAATCGTTATTATTTTTTCTACTATAATCTCTAATAGTCGTTAACCTCATAGTACGCTATAAGTTGACAATGTCTACAGACTTTTATATACGTTACTATGTTGGGCATAAAGGAAAGTTTGGACATGAGTTTTTGGAATTCGAGTTTCGCCCGGATGGTAAATTGCGTTACGCTAACAATTCAAATTATAAAAATGATACGATGATTCGTAAAGAAGCTTACGTTCATCCTTGCGTGATGGAGGAACTAAAAAGAATTATTGTAGATTCTGAAATAATGCACGAAGACGATCGACTGTGGCCACAACCTGATAGAGTTGGTAGACAAGTAAGTTTGATCCATTGGTTAAGTTTGGCACACTTTCATATTATAAAAACATCCATATTAACTACGTGTAAGTCATTACATTATTTTAGTTTGATGACTGAAATTTTGTAACCTGCATTATTTTTAAACATTGTATTCACAGAATAATTATAATTTTTTTGCTTAATATATATACCGAAATCTGGGAAAAACATCAAAATAGTAATAGTAGATATTATAATAGTATTTGAAGTGCTTTTTCATGCATCCTGCCAGGTCGTTGACTATAATAATCCATTATGAAAAGGTAATGTATATGAAATATTACATTACATATTGCTATATTATTGACAATTGGACCTACTTATGCAAACAGGAACCAATCCACACAACGAAAGTGTTGAGAAAAAGCGATTTTTTATAAAATTTTGTGTACTGGAAAATTTTAGGCTATTTTTAATAAAATCTATTTACAATATTGCACAAAATAATTTGTTCTATGTATATAAATATAATATTGTTGAAAATCATCAACATTTTTAATGATTTTGGCATGCATGTTGATTGGTTCCTGTTTGCATAAGTAGGTCCAATTATATTACGATTGTTGTCTCATTACCTTATACTTCTTAATTCTGACCTTATATGCAATATTGTTATTCAAGCTTTAATCATTCATTACAGGAGCTGGAAATAGTCATAGGAGAAGAGCATATTTCATTTACAACCTCAAAAACTGGTTCATTGGTGGATGTTAATCAGTCTCGGGATCCAGAAGGCCTGCGATGTTTCTACTATTTAGTCCAAGATCTTAAGTGTTTAGTATTCTCTCTTATTGGGCTGCATTTCAAGATAAAGCCAATATAGATATAAGTACCATTAATGTATTTTAATAAACCATGTTACAATTTTGACTTCATTTTCTGTTTATTTATAACAATTTTTTATATCCTCATTGTTACAAAACATATTGCTTTTTATAGGAAAAACTGTAACTAACCAAATTGTCATTTCTTTATATCAAATATTATGGCAACCTGGTAATCAGGGGCGCCTTAACCTTTAGTGCAGGGTGTGCAATGCACACGGCCACCGTCTCAGGGGAAGTTGCGGCGCACCCTGAGACAGATGTTGTGAATGTTTAATAATAGAGTTCTGTTTTTACGCTTTCGGTACAAAACCCTGAAAAGATATAGAACAGTCACAATTTCTTTAATATGGGTGCAAAAACATGATAAGCAGGTCAGTGACTACTTTGATATAGCATAAGTAATATATTATTATTCTGTCTGTACTAGACTGCACTAATTGCACTTACAATTTTGAGCAAATATAAATAATTTATTAGTACAGCACAGGTTAACAATACAAAATTTGTAATAAATAATACGACTATAGAATATTGAACTATACCTACTACTATTAAACTAATTGCTTCCAGCAATTATTTTAACTATGAGTGGGCAACTTAAGTGATTATGGTTGCTTCCATTCCATCTTCCATTCTCTTCTTCTTCCATTCTCAGTTCAGTAAATAAGGCTAGTAGAAACCGCCATACTTTATCAGTTACGGTTTCCCTCAATAAGAACCTACAGAGATTCTCGTTTGCTTTGACTCCAAAGACATCGTGGGCGGAGACGAAAGTTACTACGTTTTTCACATGGAACCTCTTTTATGAGTTTAGAACGCACAGTCACAGTGTTAGAAGAGAGTACCAATTTTACTTTTTTTGGATATTATTAAATTTATAATGGTCTGGAGTAAGCACAAAACCTAAAGTTCAAAGAAAGTCGTTATAAAAGTTGTAAATTTCAGTATGTATTAAACTAAACTACTCCGTGGTTTAAATTTTTAGATTATTAGGTGACGCTTCATGTAAGTGTTACTGACTTCTTAAGAATTCTTCTTCTGAATAATTTAATGTATTGTAAAATTGTACGATATTTACAGTTTACAAATTTCAGTAAAATATAAAGTATATACTAATTTTTTTCTTATAATAACTTTATTCTTTTTTTTAAGTAAATCATATTACTGTCGGTACACTCCATGGAATAATTTAAAAAGTATATTTAATGGTTTATATTAAAGATGTTTAAATCAGTAAATCATCAGTACAACATTAATGATCCAATAATTTGGTGTAAATATATTTTTTAATAACACACGAAGTAAGGGCTCCTACACACTAGGTCAGCCCGATTGTTTCACCGTTTGTCGAGTCAAAGACGTTATTGTTCACACTAAGTGACAACAGCTGATTTTGTTCACATGGGAGTTAAGACAAACGTACAGATTGACTGCCATTGTAATGTGAAAAGCAAGACCTGTTAACCAGTCGACGAACGGCAAAACTGTCGGGCCAACCAAATGCGAGCGAGCCATAATTTTATTAAATGTCTATAAATAATCTGTGCACAGCCGTGTTTTGTTTTAATAATTTGCGTTCCTTTACTATAATATAAGATAATAGTAAAATATATTAGTAAAAATATTAAATATTTAGACATACACATGAAATGTATTAAAATATTTTTGGAAAATTACAATATTAGAAATCCTATTTGTGTAATTATCTTCGTATTTAATATGCAATTTTCACTTTTGTTTCATTATCGCCACTGTTGTAGTCTCTACATTTTTGAATCGATTCGATCCCCATATTAATATATTTGTGCTAATTATTAATAATCAAATATAAAATTAAAAAAATACTTAATTTAGGTACCGTATGAAGGAACGTTCTAAAATTGTATTTATTTATGTTTATATTATAGCTTTGCGCGTTGCGCGCGCATAGCATCTGCCTGACCGACTATGGCGGACAGGCAATGAAGGATGTTTGTAGTCTTTTCTAAATCGGAAAGTATCGACGGTATCCAATGGCATAACCCGGGTTTTCTGTAAAAATTGTACATTGTAAATAGTCCTGTGTACATATAGTAATTATATTTGTGGTCGTTTTGTTTAGAAATTGTGTGAATAGTGTATTATTTTGAGTGTTTTTGATTTTACATTATAGGACGCCGACAAAATTGAAAAATTCAAAAGTTAGTATGTTTATCTAATACATACCGCTTAAATCTAATATTTACGTAGAATTTTAACTTTTATTCAACAATACTTAAAATATCTTCTTTGTTTCGATCTATGAAACCGACCGTTGCAGTTTATTGCAATATTTTGATTCCATATAGCGGCTGTCATCGCGTTAAACTAGTAGCTGTCATTACAAAGACAAAAGGACTATTATAGTCTTTAAAAGGATTGAACACCGAGATCTGCTCGCCGGGTGGAGTGTAGATGATGTAAAATAGTCGAATTAACTAAAATAGTATCGCAGATACTGCTGTATATACTTGTAAAGCAAAGATAGCAAGAGTACTCGTGTTTACATTTACGAAGGTTGGAAGCATAGCCAAACTGAATGCTCGAGCCTCACGGGAGTCCGATGAAGTGGCCGGGGGCGGGGGCCGAGGAAGACGCGGCCGAAGGCGGGTTGCAGGGCGCGCGTGCCTCTCACGCTCGAGCCCAGGACGATGTCGCCGTACACTATGTGTTTCAGCGAGACCCCCAGGAGTCGGAGTTGCCCTCTTTAGCACACAAACAACGCTGGGCGGTCGGTGACGACGGCATCGTCGAGGTTTGTTTACATACATAATATTATCAGCTGTTTATTTCAATATTGATATGCTTTGTATACACACATACACTAGATTCGTTGGGATACATAACCCTACTTTTGCATTAATTATACAAGCAACACTTTTTGCTGCAACTTTTATTTATCATGATGCTTAAAATATGTTGTTTTTCTACATATTATGTGGATTTCCACAATTAGATGCACGTTTTTTTTCTAATAGGAAACAAACATAAGCTTAAAGAACAAGTATTAAGTGTTTACCATGTAGTTTCATTGTTATTTATAAACAACATTAGAAGATACAAAGCATAATAATGTTACTACAAGTGTATTAGTATTATATACTACATCTTTAAATATGTATTTATTATAATTATATAATTTTTGACCTTGAAATAATTGAAAACATTCAAAATACATTATAAATGCTTATTATTTTTGTAATTTCTTTTAGGTTATGTTGAAATAATATTAAAAGCTAAATATTTTGCTTTTCAGAATCAAGACAAATGGAAAAATCCTACAACAATCTCAATAAATAATATGCATCAGCAAAGCTCAACACACATGAAAAACTCCCAAGCAAATCAGCAACAATATATAAATCAGTCAATAGCATCGTCAGTTGGCACATTGGCTATAAATTCATCGGTTATTGGAAGCCATCCTGCCCATTTAACTACCAATATGGTACATACTCAATTGACACCTCTGCAGAATCACACTCTAGGCAACAATTTAACTATACAGAATAGTGCTATGATGTTGCCACCACTACAAGGAATACAAAATGCCCCCCAGTTGGGTCAACAAGGCTTATATGATATGCACCAGCACCCAGGCAATCCGATGCAAGCTATTAATGGAATTGGGAAAAACCATGAACATCTTTTGTATTTGAGCCAGGCTGGTATGCTTGCTCCAGGAACCAATCAATTTTTGCAACAAGGACAAAGTCAACTTGGACTCACACCGGTTCCTGCGGTTCGTAATCAGGTAAGATAACACTTTTTATTGTTTACATTTTTGCAACATTAATATGGTAAATGAAAATAAACTCAGATATTCTTTTCATACCATACATTGTTAGGGATAATATATTTCATACTTTATATAATATAGCAGGTAATTTAAATTTACTTCGTGGTATTTGATTTCCTCTTTCCGTTTGTGTATGTAAATAATACAGTAATAATTGGGAAACAATAGCTTTGCTTATACAGTGTACATGAATGATTTTTCACAACATTCAAATAGTCTTTATTTAAATTTTATAAATTGTTATTTTGTAGAATTTTGTTGTTATAATGTATAATAATAACTAACAAGGATTTTTGCATTAGTCTGTCTATACTGTAAAATGTAAATGCACTCTCCCATCATTGTCATTGTTCATGATACTGAGAAGTTTAATACATGAGATGTAGTACATCTATTTATTTAGTTTGTATTTTTTACATATTACATGAACTGAATAATTTTTTAACCTACTCAGCCCCATTAATTCATTAAATTAATACAAATAAATTGATTTCAATGTAGATTATATTATTAGAATTGTAAAACTTACTTTGTTAGCAACAGTACTGCTTTCAAAACTCTTTTGAATCAGATCATCTGTTTTAAAATTTTGTGGACTGTCTACTTACTGAGTTATAAAGGAAACTTCCGTATTTTTTGATTATAAAATTATAATTACAATCGTCTAGAAATCAGATTCGGCAAACAAATTTTTTACATGTAAATAGAATTCATTAATTTGGTTTTACAGGACATTACTTCTTTCATTCATGCTTTGTAATGTTTTGTGGTTGATTTCTTAGTTGAACACCTTCTTTAAAGTATTATTGCATCGACTTCTACATATTTACCATACTAAACATCACCCTATTATTATTTAAAAAAAGAAATGTGACATTTATAAAATATGCTCTGTAACAACATTTAGTGCATAATAGAATATTACTGCTTCATGCAATAAAAACTATCTTACAAATTGAAGCTCATTGGCTTATAGTATTTTTCTTAGTCATATTATTATGTCTTAGTAATGTACAAAAATTATGAAATCAGTATGAATGGTGGTAGAACCCTTTGTAGTTTGACTCCGGTAGTACAACCACCACACCTAATTCTGCCTAATAACAGTGTTACGCGCTGCTGTCTGCTGGTTTGAAGGGTGTGCTAAGGGAGATAAACTTAATGAGGCATTCCAACTTAGTCCTCAGGGGTAGCAACGCATCTGTGGTCGCCTTCAGTTGGGATT
>DWRA01000230.1:0-29769 GCA_018250295.1 Spathilepia clonius
GTTAACTAGATAAGTCTGTTGTAGTCAGACGTCATTGTCAGAAGCAAACATAACTATTGATTGTCTTATCTAAAACTCTTTGACAATTTATACATAATTAGTATATTGATAACTTTTCTATGCTCACTTTTTTTGTTATTAGCGGAAATTCAAAACAATTAAAGCAGTATTCAGTACCATGGCTGCAACACTGTCTGATCGCAAAATAAAATTATATGACTCAGGTTTAATATTTTGATAAGATATATGTACCGTACATACAAAATATATTACAAAAATTGAATATACTACTGCATCAATTATTCTCGAACTAAATTGTTAAATAAAATACTAATTGGGAAGATTAGTATTCCGTAAGACTAAAATGACTTTCTGATTCTTCCCTGAAGTTACCTTGCTGAATTTACAATAGTAACTTAGCTTACTTGAAAAGATTAAAAGAAGTGCAGAGCAGTTTTTAACAATGATAGGTTCGGACCAAAAACTTTAGTAGCTTCGCTAATATTTCCACTAGTATCCCGTTGTACCCTTACCCTTATCACTATCAATATCATATCTACTTATCAACATCGTACCTAACATCCATCATAATACAATAGACCGAAAGGATTAGTATCGTGTAAGCCTTTGACACCATTAAGATAATATAAAGGAAGCGCTCGAAAATTTATACACAATGTATAAACAATACTATTGTTTTATTCACACTTTGTCGTATCGATCCGGATCGCATGGACTTAATTTTAAATTTAAATTTCAGTAGGGCCGGAACTAGGGCGGGCGTGTCCACAAGTGGTGCATCGTTAGGTGAAATTACGTTTATGTGGTAACTGTACAACGGTTGGCGTTTAACAAAGACAACAGTTTATACAAAGCAAATGTTTCTGTTAAAATATTTAGCTAAATCTTATAAGGAAGTGCGATAATAGGACACAAAAAATTGATTGATTAACGTACAAATGATGATACTTGAATATTCGTAGTGTCTATATAATTTAGAAAAAAAGCTGATTGTTAATAAAAAATAAGGTTAATAAACATCCGCTACTTTCAAGACGCATGCAATTCGAAAGCGAACTTTTTAACTTTGAAATTGGGTTCGCTATGAAATTCGGAAACTCTAAAAATTTTACATGTTGACTACGTATAAAGTTTTATTAACAACATATAAAGGACATGAGGTGCATATAGCTGTCCTTCCGCTGGTAAAAATATTTTCGTAATGCTTCATAATCTGCTTAATATGACATTATATTAAGTTGCAGTCTTTTTAACTCTAAAACAGATTTTGATGGAAAAAGGACACAATACTTTATTGTAATGAATACATACATATAGACCGTTCCTTTTATATACGGCAATGTGTTTATCTTTACTTTCATACTAATAAAACTAAACCAATATTAATTGTGGTTATAAATAACGTACATAGCATTTCAAAATGACATACCTAACACAAACTGGTCACTTGAAAACAGAAAGCAATTAAAGTAACAAGAATTTAAGATTTATTTATATAAAGATACAATGCTATAATCGTATAAGAATGCATTTGTTTCCTCACTGTTTCTATAAACTGTACGCAACTTTTTCAAAGACATTAATAAGGCGTCTCTAGCACTATCCCTAGTAGATTGTAGCCACTTTCTGGACATATCGCACGTAACTTGCGCCCGATAATAACGGTAAATGTTCACAGAGCAACAATTCGCTCTCCAGCGTAAAGTTCTATGGTCACATAGTAAAAGATAAGTGATCAACGGTACTTAAGGTGGATTGAGACTTGTGATGTAACAGAAAATGTACAAAATTGACGGACGTAAAATAGAATGACATAATCAATCGTGAATATAAACCTGACACCTTAGATAGTACATACATACAATTGTCATGTTAATTGAAATATAACCTTATATACATATTATTTACAGTAAGTAGAAAATGGTACCAAAAACATTATTAATTAATTAAAAATAAATAATTAAATATAAAAGGCCTCATCCAAATTACTGTTAATTTATAAGAAATATCATTAGGCCTATTTTATATCTACGGACGATGAACGTGTTGGACGCGGGCCGTGACAGACAAAAACATGTTTCGATACAATATTTTGACAGGCTCGGCTCGTGTCTAAGCAGTGTGTTAATGTCAAACCACATTGTGTAGAAAAATACTTTATGGCCTGCGTTTTAAATATTCTATATCTGTAAATATGTGAACCCTTACTTTTAAAAAGAAGGTTCGTTTCGTGTTACTGGTTGTTAACATTCGATAATATTTGCTAACGGAACATGTTACTATAAATTAAAGTTATCATTATTTTCGTTCATGTTGTTGTAATACCGGTACATGTTGCTCGCTAATCGCGGATAGTAAAACTAGTAACTAATTAATTATACACCTCTACGTAGCGAAAACCAGTTTGACTATTGTTTCTACACTACAAGTACCTACAAGTTCTCGTATGTTGTGCGATCAGTCATTTCCTTTTATTTCCAAACAGGATTCCATACGCGATTCCGCTAGTGGTACTGCATATGCAATTTACAGTTTTATACAAAAAAAAATGATATTTTAAGACCATAGGTTAGTTATTGTAAGTTGCTATTCTTGCGTAAAAGTATCGTCAAAATCAGTTCAGCCATTTTCTAGGTTACCTCGTACACATAAGTACTGTTATTTACAAACACCTAAAATTTTTCGTTTGTATAAGTATATATTTTTAGCAGTTCTGAAGAGATTATTTTGAAAACTTGTACTATTTTTCAATTTGGGTTCCGGTAGTAGATAAATACAATGGAGGTACCCATGAGTGATAAAATAAAGAGAATTCTAAAGATTTAAGAGATAAGAATAAGATTCAAGGTTTCTTTAACAAGTTATGCATTAAACAATTATCTAGGTGAGCCTGTTAAATTTTGTATACTCTACAAGTATCGGATATCGGATTTAACCTCTAATTGATTTTCTTCGGTTTTCTCTTTCTATCGAGGTTTACGATGAACTTGAAAAAAACTGTATTTCAAGAGATATTAAAAATAAAATACTTATATTTAAATAATAGTTACAGATTTTTCCATGCAACTGGGTCGAAATATCGGCAAGTAAGAAATCAAAATTTCGTATCGTGAGTTACATAACAAAATGTATCAATTCCGCGACAATATTAGCCTAAAATCATGTATGTAGTTATCATTGTCCACTTACCACTAAGTAAACTGCATGCTTGTTTGCTACTTCTAAAAAAACACTGAAATTTCTATTAAGAAATTTGAAAGATTCCATAGGCGGTATAGGCTACTTATCATCAGGGAGACTGCATTCTCGTTTACTACTTTGCTAGTATAAAAAGTGCAAAATCATCCAAAGTAAAGAGAAACGTAAAGATAAGTGAAGCGAGGTGTAAAATTACTTCGTTACACAATTATAATTATGCAAGTGTTTTTATTATGATGAAACTTGTTGCTCTAATATTGTTGCTGCTCTATAAGTTACTTTAAGTAGGATTTAATTAACAAGCAAATCGTTCTCACAACCGGTGGAAATGACACCTGCAAAGGAAACTAGTTTTGTAGTGAGTGCCGGTGAAATGTCAAAACAATTGCTACACCAGTTTTAAGTTTCTTACTAGCTTGACAGTTACCAGACAATGGACCTTTAACTTTAACTGGCACGTATCAAAATTGTCGACTAAATATTTAAAATTGACCGTTGAACAGCCAAATTGAACTACTTAATGATAATTCATGAATTAAATATAAAATGAGTATTATTTTTTATTAATATTAAAAACGAAAATTAGAGATATTTGTTAATTTTTTTTCATATAAAGTAATGTTCTTAATTTGACGTGTTATGAATTGTTTGATGTCTATGATATTTATAGTATACTTTTCATAATTAATGAGCAATCGAAGCTAAATTTGTATACCTACCTACTTAATTTTGTACACTTCTATGACTTTTCTAAAGCAATTAGGCAATTAAGATTTTCTTTTAATATCCCAATTATACAAACAGGAAACAAGAATTCGTTCTGTCACAAGACATCTAGGCGCATTAGATAAATATATTGTAATATATCTGTTACTAACTGATAGATTGACCGTCTTGTTCTTGATAATTAAGCTATATATCAGGCATGTGTTGGTCAACCCACCTATTTTCACAAGGTTCCAATAAAACTATCAGTTTTTATCGACCCACGAACAAGAAGTACGATGTTTGTGGTCGTTTATCGGTGTGTTAACTCCGCTAGTAATATTTTCTAGGCTCCCATACATGGATACGTGAATGAGTTATCCTTATGTAGCTTACGCATCAATTTTGGACCTTAAATACAAAAAATATTGTTTAATGCACTTCCGGGTACAAAGCTGCTAGTTATAACACACGATTGTATATTGTTAGGCTGGTCACATATGATTACGTTAAGTAAAGCCTTAGTAATGTGTAAACAGTATACTAAGCACTATGAAAGGTGTCAGATGTGCATTGATTATCATAATGACAGTTGAATGCCTTGTACATCGAGATTTATGACTGCATTAGTCTTTTTTGTAAATAACTTTATTTCTACTACGTCAAATTCTATTTAAGGTCGGGACAATCTTAAATCAAAAATATTTTTCTTAAAAGAGATTTTTTTTAATTGAAACTTTACATTTCTTTTACGTTAACATGACTTTCTTACTGCTGGGCGCGGGCCTCCTCTCAGAGTGGGAGAGATTTAGACCATAGTGAACCGCACTGGCCCAGTGTGGAGTGTTAGATTTCTGAAATTTCTGATTTCTCTCAAACTCTCCCGAACTCTACTCTCGTGGTTTTAGGGTGTATTTTTTCACCATTGCCATGAAATGAAATTAATATGTAATATGCACACTTGGAAAAAATCAGAAGTAAATTCTTGGGATGCGAATTTTGGACCCCCGATTGAGAGGCAGGATCCCAGCCACTAACCTTACCTTAATAATTAATAGTATCAGATCGAGCCTCAGCAAAACGTTACCAGATTAATCTAAAATATACATACAAACATTATCTTCGATTATAACTTGAGTAAAACACACTTAATTTATTGAAATGATCCACTTCATTTAAACGGTGCAAAAGTACCTTTCTATCCTAGAAACCCCCATTAAATAGATTGCTGTGCGTGCCCAGTACCGCCCGCAACCTTCCGCTAGCGAGTCACAAGGGATGGCAATCTGAGATCCATTAATCGAAGAATCGATTTTTTTACCAATAACATCGATTTTAAGTTTGATATTAATTAATAGATCGAAAGAATCGATCTCCGGTATATGAAAGTACATATACAATTTGTCTGTTGCAGTTACTTTTTAAAATGAAATAAAATGCATACTTTATTGGTGTTTTGCCTTTGGTTGACCCAATTTATGAAAAGAACGAAAGATGGGTTACCTTTTTTCGATTCTCGATTGCGAGATTCTCTGAGCAGCAATAAAAGAAGACGAAGATCGAGTTTTGAGATTTTTTTCTGAGAAATGAAATATCAATGTAGATCGATACTTTACAATTCGATTTGAATCGATTTCAAATTTGATTTTCTGAACATACCGTCATCCCTAGCTACAAGTTCCCATACAATTTGAATATCGTGTTGGCTATCTCTACCTGACCGGAGCGCTGGTCTCAGATATGGCCTGTCAATAAATAACCGTCCGTGACTATTGCTTACAACGCCAAAAATTACAGGATTTATTCTCGTGACGTGAGGCAAAACCCTAATAGTAACATACCTATACACATATATGCTAATTACATTATTTCCATTTATATGTTGGTATAATCATTTGTTTAACAAATACATAAAAAAATATTTGTTTGCCTCTTTGTCAGTCAATCTACGCGTGCTCGTTTTAAAAACAGCTGAACTATAGGACGAGCCCGAGGACGAGGACGTTGATTTTTTTTACTTTAAATTATTTGCAATTGCTACGTAAATACACAAAAATTAGCAAATCTTTTTCATTATAACGTGTAAAATATTTAATCTTACGAATAATCGCTCTTATTTAACAACTTCATGTGTTTGAGAAGAACTATGGCGTCGATAAAAGCTGATACCTTCACTGTCTATAAACAATGTCAACTAACGCGGAAATGGGAAACGCGAGCGTGGCTGAAGCTATCGTCATCAGAGTGATATAAAGGTCGCCACATCAACATTGCTATTTTATACGCTGGGTATCCAATTGAGTGTAAATTTAACCGCTAATGACAGTACTGGCGTATAAAGGGGCAGTAACTCACATGGGGTACAATTGACTTGATAGACTCATGGACGATACGAACGACTTACGGTCTTATTCTGAGCGCTGGCACAAATTGATCAGGCACGTTTTAACGAATCGGTATGTATTATATATTGGTATTGAATTGTGGACGAGTGGAATTTGCATTGTTTTTAATCGCAAAAAGGAGGTTCTATTTAAGTGAAACATTTTTAATGGTTGTGTTTTAAGTAGAAGTCTTTGCAATATTTTCTTTCGCCAGTTTCTGCGGTAATATGGCGAAGGTATTAGACATTTTTAAGTGTTTTCTATTTTTATTTTTCCAGCAGATTAATACATTTATCAAAAATAGTAAAGTTACATATATTAAGGCAACAAATATTCTACACCATATTAAAAACAGAATCCAGAACTGAAAAATTGAGAATTTACTTTTTTTATTACGATTAAGTGACAATTAAGTTACATTAACATGGAAATATTTGTATAAAATATTTCAACTTACAAGAATTTGAATGACATAAACAGAAATACCACTTAAATAAAAAAATATACCTACTGTATTTTCTTAATGAATAGGTAACTGATTTAAGACTAAATATAACATTGGAATGCTTTGCAGATAAAAAAATACGATACATTATAAATAATAATCACGTAACGAGCTTCGACTAGTCATGGTAAGGTCACTTTAGCGATGTAGCCTTTATCCATTACACAGCGTCCATACTTCTGGTGTTAGGAGTCACGTACCGGATGCCAATTAAAGGTGCTCTGCAATGATATTAGAAATGCTGCCATTTGTTCTGTCAGGTGCTTTTGGTATGCAAGCGATTTTAGTACTGAATTGTATGCAGAAATGTTGCTGTGGATCCGGCTGGAATTTTTTACGTTATAATTATATAAAATATGTTTACCTATAAAGAAATATTTACATAAAGACCCAAGCTCAAAACACAATATTTATGTATAAATAGTAAAAAACAAACGGTTCGGTATTTTTTTGTACCTATCTGTTATTTGTTAACTGATTTTCTTTTTTGATACGTATTGACAAGATTTAGAGTGCCTATCCACAGATGTGCAAGGTAGTTAAGCCATGGATGTTTGTCAAATCCACCATTGTTTTATTTTAATTGAAAGAGATTTAACTGAAGGAAAATAAAGCAGGCCTACTGTTGAATTTGACATATATTCATAGCTTAATTACCGCACGTATCTCTAGTTGAATGGTAATCTTAGTGGTATCAATTAAATTAATTAAGAAAACATAATGTTATTGAATCGAATTGTTTTGGAGCTGCAATAACAATGGTTATTATTTAAAACTAGATGAAATGATACAAATACACATTTCTAATCTGCAAGAGAATGCGACAAAAAGTATTATTTATTATTATTATTTATTATTATTATGAAATGATTATACATTTCATTCTCGTCAAGTTTAATTTCTAAACATTACATTTCTATAGGGCGTGGGTTGTACATATGTTTTTATAGTCAAATTTCGACCACTAAGAGAACAGTAGCCCAAACGGGTCATCAATAACAAATTTAACTACGCTTATGCAATCTATTGTTTCATAAGCTTAATTTACAAATAATTTCCATGTTGATTTATCTAAGTTATCTCAAGCGGAAATCATTTAGTATCGACCCAACCTTTACTAAGTTACTTAACAGATAAAAGTTGACAAGTAATCTGTTACCGAAAGTAAAAATAAATGAACTAAAACATATTAAAGAAACTAAATGTCGTAAGTTAAAATTAAAAAATAGTTTAATTATGTTACCACATTTTTTTATACTACAGAAGTAGCAAACTAGAAATGCAGTCCACCTGATGGTAAGTACCCACTGCCGACCATGCACAATGCTATCAACTCATTGAGATGCTTTTGAGACGCTTTATACACTTACAGCTCCACACTAGGATTCCCTGTGTCGTGGATGCCATGGACAAATACAAAGACGCATACACAAACATCCAGACCCAGAACAGAAATCTTAATTCATCATTCAGATATCTGACTGACCGTGGATCGAACCCGGAACCCACCACGTGTCAGACCGGTATGGTGCCCGCTCCGCCACGCGGGTCGTCCTTTGCGAACTTATAGGATTAAAATCAGTCACAGATGCGTTGTGGCCTCTTAGGACTAACGTAGAAAGTCTTGGGTAAGATTGTTTCCCTTACCACACTCAACAAACCAGAAGACAGCTGCGCTTAACACTACAGTTCCTCCGGAGTACAAAAAATAGTAAAAATATATCAATGTAAAAATAAGAAAAGAAAATTTGCTGTATATTAACTAACATAAAAATAAGCGTATTCCAAGAATAAATAGAAATTATAACAAGTAGTTAAATACTATACTGAATAAAAATATTGTAGCACTTAATGGTGTGAAAACTGGCTAGTCACCCTTTCATGGAATATATGAACATCACCCCATTATTCATGGGTGACGTAAAGCTGTTATGGCTGTAATTTCAATATTAATCTATGATTCTCTATCACCTTTTAACTAATGTAAGGTACTAGATTGATGTACGGTTAATGGTAAGCAGGAAGAGTAACTGAATGATTGAATAAAATTAATGAAGGTTTTATTCAGAGATAATCCACGATACATTACCGTCTTCGGAGTACTGATGCGTAATCATTTTTTTTTATATCAGTAATAGAAGCTAGAAATGGTTGTGCAGTTAATGTTTGAACTACGTTTGATACGTAGTAAAGTTTGTGTCCAAAATTCACACCAAAAACGGCAAATAGAACACAGCTGTTATACAAAATGTAATATGTGTAATATATTCATAAAGGTTAATAAAGTTAGTGATTGGACTTAGAAGAAACCCTTTTGATAGGTACTTTTTACCTTTACGCTAAAAGACAGCAGCCGGAATACAACTGCTATAAGAATAAAATATGTATATGCAAAGTAGTCCTTACATTTAAACTTTAAAGTGCTGTAATTTTGATTAATGAAAAATTAATGAGGATCCTTGCCTAGTAGCATTGGATTAATGTTGTGGGTGGCTATCAAGAAGTAATTGTCACAGTCATCTGATGGACGTTGGAATGCATGACACATAACTCTTCAAAAGTGTGTAATGATTTCTATCGCATGATAATCTTTCGTAACACATTAACAAAACAAAGAAACTTTGCAAACATTTGTGTAGTGTAAATGAGTGTGACGAATTCCATATTACAAGAACAGAGGTTCATTACTGTCTTTATGACCTCTAAACTTATGTTGATTTCATAGACACGCATGAGCTCTATCAAAACATTGTCACGACATTAGTGACGTCACTTTCAAGGGTAAAGGTAATCACTTCTGTTTAGTATTTTCATATGAATCGGTTATGAAAATTACACTTCTAAATGTAATGATTTTGTAGAAATAGTTTTTAATTTCGTAAAAGTCAATCGATTCAACGTATTCTGTAAATTCTAGTTTGACAACCAGCAAGGCTAATAACAAACTAAACTTAATGTGCAATGACAATAATAAACGAAACAAAAACACGCCACATAAAGTAGTGTGAGAAAATAATACCTAACTGTCAAAATATCCACACCTAAGTGCAGAAAAAAGCATGCACGTATATGAGAATGGAGTACGAAATGTCGATTAGTGTCAGACATACAGTAGCAACCTAGATTGTGTCGCTGCCGATACGCTCACGTAACGTTGCCACTGAATTTCGAAGTCTGCATGCGGTTCGGGACAGCGATATGCATCGTTGCAATTACGCGATCTATTGCTGTATTGTACATTGATTTCATCCTGTTGTAATACGTCAAGTATGAACGATTACGACTATTTTTTGAAATGTCCGTCGTTTTATTATTTCATACGTTGAATTCAATAAGTCTATTTATGGATGCACTAGAGTGAGTTCGGTTATCTAATCTTATAACCTTTTCAAATAATTTTAAACTGTCACTGTATTGACGCCGCTTTCATGTACAACTTATGAATGTATTTTTTAACATTTCTCTTTTGACTAAAATAGCATGACATATTGGACTTCCGTAAAGACAAACAAACAAGCTTAAATATTAAAAATAAACGGTTACTGCTGCCCTGAAAATGAGATTGAAGTCGGCCACAGATGCGTTGCTACCCCTGAGGACAAAGTTTGTTCTCTTACCGAAACCTTAAAAATAGAAAATAGAACATAATTGCGCTTAACAATGGCGTCATAAGGCAGGCATAAGTGTGACGATGGTGATATCACTGATGTACGATAAACCATAACCCATTAAATGAATTCGGGTATTTCAGACGGTATGGCAACTGTCCTACAAATTTACTAGCACAATCTGCTAAGCAAGATTAAAACCAGAACCACATCAGTCTGGTAAAAGTCATTACGGTCTGACGTTGACAAAATCCCAGGTGCAAACACAGTAAGGCAGAGAAATCTAGCAGTTAGATTTGGTTTGGTAATAAAACTTAGTTATGCAGCTATTTCGATTCGTTTCGGTGTTATTGTACTCATAAACATTCGAGGCAGGCTAGGTCAAGAGTAAAAGTATATTTGTCGCAGTATTTATATTCAACACTAACCGTTGCACGTTCCATCCCTTATATTTAAATTTCAACAGAAAAATATACGTTATGCACCAATTTTTCTATTTAAATATATAGGTCCGAAATTGCTTAAAAGTTATTGGAAAGTTAAATTAAAATGGTTGAACGATATTCATTAAACCAACGTACATATATACGAAGAGAGAAAATATTGAAATTGATTTTCTTAAATAAATGTGTATCTTCTACACAGTACGGCACCTATCTCTTAAGGATTTTTCAATTCACACCCAATAATTTTTAAAATAAAACCTGCAAAACACAAAAATCTCTGATAATTTCTCAGAAATAATAGATAATGCTACTTCTGCCTAGACTGTTATATCTGTAAATTAATTAACGTCGTATAAATCAGACATTCCAAAAACAAAACTGACTACGCCGTTGAGTAAACGGCCAAATGATTTACTCAACTGAAGCCAAATTACAATTAACGGTAAGCAGATACTTAAGGACGCTTACAAAATGAAGCTAATTGTAGAAAGTGTTCACCAGTGGTGCCGATCGCCGTGATGGGGTTAAGTCGTGACGAAGGACCCGGTGTCCGTCGCGTGATAACAACCACTTAGACTAAAGGTTACTAATCTGTTCGGAAAACAAATAGTGTCACCTATAAACGTTGCGTTTCTCGCATTAGTGGAAAGGGTAATTAGGTACTTGCGAATGGGAGTTGCTTTAATGAAATTAAAGCTCGGTTAGTTTGCTTTCCGTTTAATAGAATAAGGTGGTAGGACACTTGTGGTTTAACTTCGACGGCGGTTATTACCACTTCTATTTCAGCCTAATAACGGTGGTGATAAGCCTCTTTTGGTTTGAAGAATGTGCTAAAGGAGACAAACTGATCCGAGGCGTTCCTATATGGTGAGAGTAGCAAACGAACGTCCAATCCACCTGATAACAAGTGGCTTCTACTGCCCATAAACATCTGTAATCAATCCCAGATATGTAAGATAAGAGTGTCCTACCTGAGACCGACTACAAATGCGTTGCTATCCCTAAGGACTAAGCCGGAACGCTTCGAATAATTATGTCTTCCTCACCACGCCCAGACACAGCAGCGCTTAACGCTGTTATGATTAGGCAGAAATAGATGTGGGTGTAATGTTGACGAAGTCGTAATTACAAGATATTCTACAACTTTCATTATATAAATAGCTCATTTAACAATTTCAGAGAAACAAAACATGAAAGAAAATTGGAATCTAAAAAATAACGAAAGTTCTTAATTATTTTGCAAGCTAATATTAAGACAAAAGCGCACACGCGTACCAGGAAATCAGAGAAGAACAGGAGTCGATCGAATACACGATGAGGCGAAGTCGTGACGAAGGGCCAACGTCGCGTGATACCAGCCACTCTGACTGAAGGTTGTGAAATCATTACCTCGCTATCACTACTGGTAAGATTCAAAATTGAAATTGTAACACTAAACTTCATTTTCATTACCTTCCAAACTTGTTGAATCAAATAATGAAATATTCAACGCAATAATCAAATTCCCAATGTCAGATTTGAAATTAAATAAATACAATTTCTTAGGACAGTTATTCACGATTTTTATTATCATTGCGAATTTCAAAGCGCTTCCATTGACCGTTGTCACGAAGAAACCATTCAGGTCAATGACAAATTTCGAAAATCAAATAGTAATTCAAATAGTATTTCAGTTCGATAGTTCGATTCAATAAATATTCTAATGTATAGCGACAACAAGAAAATCTAAATAAGCCTATTATTTATACGTATTATTTGAATTTTATATAGTACAAAACATTTTAATCATCGTAAATAATGACCATTTGATATCAATTTTTCCAGGCTTCGAACCCAAGACCCTAAATAAAACAGGCTATTATGGTAACCAAATACGGAAATGTAATGTTAATTATTTTACCCGTTGATTTAACATGAAATGTAAAAAGTGCTACATCTAAATGTTGCGCAAAAAATTTAACAATTTTTTCACAAAGTGCAAAAAATCACGAGTAAAAAATCTGTCTCTAGTCTATACCTCCGCAAATTGATTGACGTGAATTACAACAATAAGCTGTTTACTTCAAAAGCGTTCATAATCTGAAACGTAATTATTCTGCATTGCCACCTGGTAGGGTAACAGGAACTGGTAACAGTGTCTATATTTAGTCCAACAGAATTCCGGCTTGGCTGACAAGCATCGCAAGCGGCCCGCGCGCCGATTATATCGGATCTACCTAATTCTATTGACTGGGACCAAACGCAAGGTTAGGCAATTTAGTGTTCAAAGTCCTGTACTTGGCTTTAATGAGGATTCAGCTGAATAATTGCGATGCTATGTTACAATACGGGTCCTAGGTTTGATTCCATGATGATAGACCTAATTTATGTAACTGACCTGAACTCAGCCGCTTGTCTTTTCCTTGTAAGTTCAAAATTACTGTTACAGGGTTTTTTTAATGTGTGTATTTTATTATGCCTTTCTTGTCATAGTTTACTTTCTTCATTGTATTATGATTCAGTCAAATCAATAAGTGATTAGTAAATAATACTAGATGATCGGATCTAGCCAAGGACTTTAAAATTATTCTCGACAATAACCATGTAATTAGTATTTGCGACGTTCAAGTAGAATATAAAAAGGAGCAAACAAAACATTTAACTTTTCAACGAAAAATATTCTAAAAAGAACGTTTATTTAAAGCCTCACTGCGGCCGTTTTTATCGTTGACAATAAACTTTCAACGTATTTCGTTAAGCGGCATTTCAATCGCGATACAGAAAAAACGTCCATTGACACCTTTAATATCATTGAAATGTTTGTTTAGTACAGGCAGACGTGTTATCGACCGAGCTTATGGCCAAGGGCAGCAGTCAACAGAGAAATTGTCGCATTAAAATCGATTCATACAAATATTATATGGGTGGGTAAATATTTCTCGACAACAATACCAATTTAAAATAAGTTCTGTGACAATCGTTACAGCTGTTTCACATATAACGACGATAAGATCTTATATCGTTCTATGATTAAATGGGAGCTATATAATCAGGTAATTGTTATCTATAAGCGAACAACGGGTATTACACTCTTCAGTAGTGAATTAATTTTATTTAGAAAATATTAATTTTAAAGGCATTTTTTTTAAAAACAAAATGGTAAAATTTGTTACTGTTAATTAATTAACTACATATTGTTATTCGAATCATCATAAGTTGCCATTATAAACCTGTCGATAAAGTATGAAATGACCTCATCGTGACTTTCCTAGAATAAAATGCCTAGGCTGGTAATAAAATGACTATAAAATTTAAAACTTGATGAACATTTTTTATCTTATCATCAGCTTTATTTTATTACTACCTTATTATCTGTTACTATCTTTATCTTATCTGAAATTAAGCATTAAATATTCACGATATCAACATATATGTACGTATATGTTCCTCTTATTTTTATATGCTACCAAGGGAATCATTTCGTTTAAAGAGTGTGATGTAAAATATATGACGCAACGTATTGTATTCGGAATGAATCACTGCAGCTCTACATTTACTGTATTTTACTTACTAGCTTAATACTATTCTATGTCATCATAGGACGTCTGACTGCAGCTGCAATATAATACTTTTCTATGAAATTCATATCATAATAATATTATTCATAAATTAATCAATAGATGTTAACATCCATACATGCTCATGAGCATTATAAATTTTTAAAAAGTCATTCAAAAGAACAATAAAGGCGTATAAATATTCACATATAAAACAATTCGATAGGAAAAGGCTATAAATAACGAACTTAATACAATATTCAGTTTGATAATTTATTCCACTCCGGTTTGACGGAATCTGGTTTTTGCAGTTACATAATCAGAAACTTGTTGGGCTTTTGTGTCGGAGACTAGCGATATACAGGCAGATATTCTAAAGAGAATTAACTGTACGGGACAACGGGTATCTACGTGCAAAATAATGTGTACACATGTTTATTTTGTTAAATTCGCTGGGTTTTCGAGTAACTCTCTTTTGTCAATGCAAATCTGCTTGTTTAAAAACTTTTATAGATTTTTAAAGCCGTATGACATTACTGAATAATTCTTATGATTGCTTACTGACCACTGACTTACTGAACATTACCATACGTATGTCTGTATTTGTATTTGTAATAACATTCACTCAAATCTATTTTGGTTTTAAGAGCGTGATATGTTATACCATGCACATGTCAGTAAACATTTTTACTAAATTAATAAGTTCCATTTTTTTCTCGAAACAATGCTGACATCAAAGATTTATTATTCATAAGTGGAAATGAATACTAAACATTAGATAGAATGGTTGTCAATTTGTTGAAGATGTGTTTTACATAAAGATATAGAAAAGTTCTATGCATCTTAGATTTTATCTGATAAACGAATAACTTTGATATATAAATAACATTTGTTTGCATAAATATACCGCGTTCAATGACAAAGTTATACTATACCATGTTATTTTGCTTTATTACCTACCATTATTTATAACTGGTATCCTTTATATCAGATGTTTAATTAAGATTAATGGATTTACCAATCGACCTCTGCTCGAAATAGAAATAAATAAGCGTTCGAGTTTTTATTTTAGACTAAATCGACCTTAATGTTCACTGGGATTATTGTTAAAAATCTTAGATGATTTTTAATAAAGGATATCTTATTTTTAATATAACAAGCAACATTTTTATTACCTATAAAACACTAAAATCAAGAGACGTAGAAATATATGGTAATTTGTATGAAAATTGTAATTTTACGCTACAACACCGTAATCTACCGTCTATAGTCTGATTTACAGGAGAAAAGCTGATTTTGCTCTTAAATTCTTTCAGAATTCGACTACTTGTCAAGAATGTATCCTCGTAACGCACCATAGGTTTCAACCCTACTAGCAATTAGTCAAAGAATCGATGCCTGTTCATTTTGCACAACAATAGAATATAAGTATTACACCATAATTATTATCTTAGTCATAGTATTAGTGGTTGAAATTGTAGCTCTATTATTATGTGCGTATTAGAAGTTAATTGTCATTCGCTATAATGGTAGAAGAAAACGTGAGGGAACTTACAAGCCTGAAAATTCTTTAAAAATGGTTCTCAAAAGAATGTGTGAAGTCTACCAATTCGCACTTAACCAGCGAGGTGGACTATGGCCTGAACCCTAGGCGCATTGTAAGAAGAATCATGTCCAGTTGTAGAACAAAAATAAGTTGACTACAACAATCTTAGTCATTTTTACCACTGGAATAAAGGAAATTTACCAAGGTATGTTAGTCATCTTTATCCGCGAAATAAAATTCCACACAGGCCACTGGTCGCAAAGCTGAATTTCTTTAATGACTCACCTAGTCACTAACGATTTTACGTCAACGTAACAATCGGACATGAATAATGGAGAGCACGTACAAAACTTCGACCCAGATCTGTAGCGCAACGATACAATTAGTTCGCCTCGTTTCTGACCACGGGGCGACGCCATAACGATTTATAATCGCCAAAAAATCGGGCCGAGGGTGGCCAGCTTTATTCGTGTAACTCACGTAATGTTTTGTTTCTTTTAATAGTTACTCCAATAAAGAACGTAAGTGGAAATAACGTGTGGTATTCCTTTGATGACCAAAGACATAAATAAGAGTTAGAAATTACTATAAATCATGATTCTGCGTTGGGTAATGACAACGCATTGACTTATTACATTGCAGTCCGTATTACGCAGTGCACGCGATGGTAAGTTGTTACTTCATCTCATAGACATCTGTAATCAACCCCAGATTAGGTTAGAATCCCACCTGAGGTCGGCCACAGATGCCTTGCTATCCTTGAGGACTAACTTGGAATGTCTGGAATAAGTATGTCTCCCTTAACGAACTTTTTTTTTAAACCGGAACAGAACAGCGCTTACCGGAATATTTAATAACGACCATAAGGAGTTCTTCTACGTTCTATCGTTGTGCAAGTATAATATCTAAAAAGAGTAAAAACAAAAGAACACATTCTTAATTAATTGAGTAGGTAATGATGTTATCAGCAAGGAATTTATATATTGCTTGCGCATTCTTTCGAATATTTATCGATGCGTTGTTAAATCATTAAAACAACGTACGATGAATATGTTTATTCTTATATCTAAACTTGTTTTACGAGTATTTGTGTTATTAAGTCTTACCTAAGATATCTAATAAATTATTATAATTATCAGCATCAATTAGTTGCGCCTACATTAATTAAAATTCATAATCAGCGACAATTTATACTAAGCATATTTCGTGATAAAATAGCTTAAAACAGATACTATAAATATAAAGATGTATCATCGATCATGTGGTGCCCATGAAAATGAACCACGAATTGATAATATCTCTTCAAATGTCTTATTTAATCGAGAAGATTAACAATCACGTGAGCTGTTAGTCAATTTCACAATCTTCCATGTCGAAGAGGGCGTAGTACCTAGCCAAGTACCTGTATGTAAAAAATCAATACAAAATTCTGTTTGCCGGTTCGTCAAATCTTTTAAACATTTACACTTGAAGGCATCACTTTGAAACGCCGCAGTTAACGGGGAAACAAAAGAATACCGGTACGATTGCATAATGAGCCACAAAGCGTACAAATACTTCGATTTTTAATGTCTCCACATTGACCGAGGCGACCTTACGCAGTCCAACGACCGGCAAATGAAATTCTTTGAATGCAGTTACGAAAAGCAATTAGTTTATTTATAACTCTTTCCACTGATTTATTTAAATTGTATACGTTTGTTGACAGTTTCTACACCGGCCGTTAGTTGGAAACCGTGGACAATAGTCAGTATACAAAAACTGTTCAGAAAGTCTAGCGTGTGTAAATAATATAACATTAAGGTCTATCGTAATAAAACAATTATGAAGAAACTGATCATATAATAATTATAACAGATAATATGATAAAAAGGCATTGTTTTCCTTTAGCCTAACGGTTGTTTCTTCAATTTTTTAACTACACTTTCTTTAGATCAAAGCCGCTAACAAACAGCTTGTTAAATTTTTCAAAGAATTACAAAGAACCGTTGTGTGAAGCAACTAGCACCAATTTGGAGCGAGCCTTACATTCTATCCCATTTCCCGAAGACCGTCGATCTGGATATCATTAAAGGCGAAGCCGCAGGCGGGCACCAAGTAGGACCAAGTTTAGCATAACTGCTAAGTTAGGAAACGATTCCTATTGTAATTGGCCATTTACGTAGCCCATAAGTTTTCTCTAATAAGACGATATTCGTGGTCTGTTCATATTATCTTCTATATGGCCAGCGCCGCCTCACGATTCAACGTACTTAGTAATGGTGATTAACCTTAAGGTTCGAATTTTGTGCTGTATGGATGCTTAATGAGCTTGCTATCGAGATTTATTAACGAATTTCTTTGTTGTCCCACGACTAAATACCTTAAAATTGTATACAATTCTGATGCCACAAGATAGTAACTTTGTATTCGTTACGTCCATTCTTGGTAATATATGAGGAGATTTCATAACAGAGTAACCTATTCCGTATCATACAAAAATCAACAAATTTTCTCTATAATTTAAAGCAGAATTGATCTCTTTTAAAACGTTTTATTAATAAACTAAAATAATAATACGAAGATAAACATAAAAAGACAAAAATCATTTGAATTTTAATATTATTTAAAATAAATAAAACATTTGTATTAACATTATAATGCTCTACATTATTTGTACTCTATTCAAATGTTATTGCGCAAGCGACGCACTCGCATATACAATAGAGTTCAACGGGAGCGCATGCGCAAAGCTCTACTTCACGAACTCAAATATTCCCACGTACTCACGAATTGAAGTATATTAAAGGTATATTCATAAACACCCTTTCGTATCATCTTGTAATTTGATTTTAAATTTACTTTCAAAAATTAAACAATTTAATAAAATTATTTTGACATTAAATAAAGTTATTTCTTTTCGAAGTGAATGCTAATAAATCTTTATATTTAGTGCTATTCTGACAATTATGTAGTGAATTTTGTAATTACTACGAAAATTGTATTTAGAAACTGTATTTGAAAATTCACATCTTGTGTCATAGCACAAAAAATGTTGGTTACGTAATAAAAAACAACATAATAAATAAATAATTTCTCAGTGGTATTTGCTTAAAATTCCAGTGTACATCCGTGCATTATGCGAATTTTGCGGCGTCTAACGAGAGGCGACGCCATTGTGGCGATATGGCGGAGATGTGTCGTTTAGATACCGGCCATGGTGTGGCTTGATCGGCCGGCGCTATCGGACCCGAGTAACCGCAATTGATCTTAGACATTCAACAAATGGCTCGCTTTTCAGTTACGAATGTCGTAACGTTTATGAAACGAAGTAAAGACTCATTCATTTATTTTTTTATGTTTTGAACTCGCTTATGAAAAAAATAGAAAGATTCTTGGTTTTAAGAATACCTCGTAGGTACGTTTTATTTAAGTGTTTTCTTCCACTTAAAGTACTCTGATGCTAACCAATAAATGATGCAAATATAATCATGTCTTATTATCTTCGAGTTGCATTAAGTATATTTTTATATCTTTTACATTCTTTAAACTTGGGTCCGCTCGTTTCCATACAAAACTTCATCGTTTACTTAATAAGGATGTAATTTATAGAGGAGAATGTGGATATCTTTCATTTATCTTGACTTACTATTCTCTATAATTTGCTACTCTCCATAGAGTAATATTATCATCATAGATCTTAAAGTAATCAATTTAATCTTATTTCGATACACCCTGTGGACGACTGCCGTACTTGGACACCACCTCTAAAAGTAACATGACTGCTATCCTAAACCGATGGCTATAATTAAATACATTGCTATTCCAGAAAGCTAAGATAAAGCACTTAATTCTTTTGTGTTAGTTATACCATCCTTATGTTTTGCCCTATTTTTTAGAAAACATAGGAGTGCCGTCAATTTCACCGTTACCATCACCTATGCAACTGGGTCTAAATATTGGCGAAAAAGATATAAAAATAGCCTACATGTAGCATAACAGACTAAAATCTTATGGTACCTACGAATATTAACATTTTGTGGAACCGACTACGCCTGCTCGATTTTTTAAAGATACTGGACTGAGTATGTTAGTTCTGTTAAGATGTATATCGGCAAGTTCGATTTCCTCAATGAATATTCCTAACGCTAAGAGAGAATTTTATATAGTCTAACATAAGAATTACAATTAATACCTGATCGATCGAAGAATTAAAAAATTGTCCAGTACTAAAACGCCGCATAACTAAATTACATTCGTAAGTAATTTTGTAAACAATAATATTCGTGACCGTAAATAGTGCAACACGATTCTGATTAAACCATTTGTTTGCACTTTATTTTAATGCTCGAACACAACAATGTGATTGTATTATTGTTATTGGGCAGTTAAACACATTTTATTGATATTATTCATTAGTAATACTAAGTTTATGTTATGAAAATATAAACTTTGTGTCGATGCCGGCTGATTATAAAACGATCTTCTTAATCCTTAGAAGCGGCATCTATGATCAGCTTCAAGTAGAAACTCCGTTCCATATGGAATTGGATACTAATGTCCAGATGCAGTAACACTTACCATCAGTTAGACTGCATGCACGTTTGGTACTTCAATCTCATAAAAAAACGAAGTAAGTAACAAATATAGCGTGCTCCACTTTTATTAAATTGAAAAGGGCTTTTTTCAAATACACTCTCACGCACCTTAAAAGTAAAATTCCTTGTAATCGAAATTAGGGCCCTCACCTTGAAGATTAAGTATACAGATTACGCCGATAGGTTTTCGCCTTTTATGGCAAAACTTCGTGACTGATCGCCACGAACCGTATCTGATTTAAAAATAAGGACCGCAAAAGTTCTCATTAATACAAATGACACTGTCCACTTAAGGATAAAATAAGGTTCTCACAAATAGGCGTAAACAAATAATAGGTTCTACTCAAATTATAAAATTTTCACTACAATAAATTATATATCAATTTTATTTTACATTTAAAAGCATTCTATTGTCTACGGTTTATGCATGACACTTGAATAGCAATGGCAACTAAATCAAAGTGGTACTCACTGTTATCACGCAACAATTACGAAAGGCGGGTTATCAGCTATTATGTAAAACAAGCGCGCCCGCGCCCGAGCGCCACTTTCGCTCCAGACTCCCGCCAAAACACCCCCACTGTCACCCAGATTGCACTTGAAACGTCTAAGCACAGTCCGCACACACGAGTCCGTAAAAGTTCGATGTTTATATCGTTTGTTTCGTGTTTATGTTGCGCGCGCCGCTCCGTCACGGAATGAATGCGACGCGCGTCCGCTACGCGAGTGGCCCCGTACCGTACTAGTGGAGCTCCGGCGACCGCCGGCTACCGAGTTGAGGACAAACCCGCCCGCCGGACGCCAACCAGGCCTCACCTAGCTCGCAACAACCACACATGAAAACTTATAGCTACATTCTTGTTGTACGTTTTATCGCAACTCGAGCCAACTTTTTGTGATAGCCGGATTATGTTTTAAAAACGTTGGAGACCCTCATTGTAGACTATACGATGTACTGTCAAAGGCTAACTATAAAGTTTGCCACACAACGAGTTTCATATAAATACCTATAAAGCCTGATGGTGGAATATATTAACCAACCACGTTGAGTTGGCTCTATACAAAACATGCCCTCGTTGTAAACTTAGTTTTAGCGGTTCATCTCTTGAGTGTATTTTACAAAATCAGAAGTTCAAATAACTTTAATCGTAAACTTTCCTTGCGAAGACAAACAATAAATATAAATTGTTTACATCAATATCTGCACGTAGTTATACATTTTGTATTAAAAGACGTAAGAAACGCATGTAGTAAACTCTACAGAATTTATCTTGTTTACGTTTACAACATAAAACCATATAACAAAGTGCTATAAGAGATAAAAAGTTTCTTTGATAACTTCTGCCATATTCAAAGTTCTAAGTTGCAAAATGGCTCAGTAAATAATCGAAAGTTCGCGAACTCCATCGAAGTTAAATAAGATTCGCGATCACGTGGAACTCGAAATGGAGTATCTGAAGATTGATTCTGTGAAACCCGAGTGTGAAACTTAGTGAAGTGACGACAATGCATACTACTAGAATAGAATTTAAATTCTGCGAGTCTGCGAGTCTTAGTTTCTTTACTACAGCTTCCCACTGTACACGATGCACTCATTAGGAAAGACCTCAAATATGTCCGACCTAAATTTGTTCTTAGAGCAAACGATAATGAATCAAAATTTTAAAGATATATACGAATACTTTTTATACACGATCCATGTTTGATGTACTTTCAACAAAACTGTACGTACTGATTTCAACATAGATTACAATTGACGCCATAAAAATAGATAACACCGATTTTACAGGGACTTTCACTGGCAAATAGCTGATGATACAAGGAGTAACACTACTTTTATTTTAGAAAATGTTTAGGTGTTTCGCGTAAAAAAAAAACCCATTAAAGCCACCGTGCGCGCACCATTTTGTTAAGACTATTAAAAATATATTCAGTTTTTTAATGCCATTGATACCACGGGCTCTGGTAGTTGCTAATTTTATTCTAGATATTGTTACAAAACCATAAGCTGAACATCACAGGTATGTAATCTGTGATTATTTTATTTTAGTCTGTGGATACTTTATCCCTGTATATTGTTAGGACCCATTGTTAAAAAAAATGCAATTCTAGCCGGAAAATGGAATTGGCGGGTTTTGGAATGGGATCCGGGAATTGAAATATGATAAATAAAATTGGACGAAAACAAACTGGTCAAGTTTTATGACAGCAGGTCGTTGAGTAAAATATTAAGGTTGGTAATAATTAATTATCTGTGAATGAATTGCAGTAATTGTTAAAATCATTTTTATTTTACTCCCGTTTCTGAGAAATCGTCACAATATATTTTTACTATAAAATATTATATGACATAACAGGAAGAAAGTAACAAATTATTTTAAAATAACTAAACAAGTACACGGATTCCTTAGAAACATGGCGAAATAAATAGATTTTTCCAACAACGCATTATGATCGCGTGATGAGTGTAGGGTGAACGCTTGCCACCGTCTCGTGTATAATTACCTACTTTACTTTGCTTTTTTGTGTTTACGACTGTTATCCTGATAACGCTATTCTATAGCTACGCTAAAGCAGCAATAACTTTTATATAGGAAGTACTGAATACCTTACAAGTATAATAGTAAAACTACTATGTTATGGGCATAGATGGTAGTTGTTTCTTATTTCATATAACTTTAAGAACGAATAAAAATGACATAAATAGTCATATATGTTTATATACATCTGTATGGAAGCTAATTGTCAAAAATATGTAGTTGAAAACATTTAACTGGTAATTTGGAATATTTATTTACCTTGCAAACAGATTCAAAGTGCTAAAGTTTTCATAAAAGGAAAACCTTTTTCCAACTTTGTAAAAGTCAGTTAAAATATATTTTAGTCATTAATAGACAAGATAAATATCTTATTATAAATAAATCTTGGCTATTTCTTGGTACGTTAAATAAATCCTATAATGGATTAATATTGACAGAAGTCACTATGAATTGTAGTGTAATAAACATTATGAGATAAGTTTTAGCATCGCTTGTAAAAACTGCAACCTTAAAGTACGTCAAGACGACCCTTCCTTAGAAATAACGCCATAGCGCAATAAAGGGGGTGCGTAACGATGGAAATTCCTTGCCCAAACGAAGAAAGTTATAGTCTGTATTAAAATTAAATAATCACACAAAATAAATGTTTTACTTTATCTAATGATGTCTAATTTTACAACTACACTTAATTACGTAGTGAACCATAAGAGGTGGAACTAATTCTAATCATCATAAACTTGATGGTTTGAGTGCACCACCTACATCTTTTTCTGCTTTGCAACAGTGTTTGCTTTTATAACTTCACTATACTTTAATTTTATACTATTTTATATGAAATTAATGATTGTATTCAAACCCAGATCCCCTTATACTAGTTACTCTATTGTCATTAGTGACGCATATACCTAAAATCACGAATTATACCTTCAGACACTGATAAGCCTTATAATTTTATTTCAAGTTTTTAAATGTCCTGATTGTGGTAGGTACTTTTGTAACTCATATGACCGCGATAATAAAGAATCCTTCACATCAATAAGCACATTAAACAAGTTTATTTGCTTTTCGTCTCCGTTGCATATATTTATCGTGGCAGTTGAAGGCTGACTGCCAAAAAACGTTTAGATATTTGCATCAAATCTCCATTTAACGTACGGTTTTTGTGACAAAGATTCAGATAAATAAATATTAAAAGATTCCGCCCCGTTTCCACCAAGTTTGCCCGACAATGGCTAATCAAAAGGCCGTATCTCATTCGGCGAACCTTGCTGCTCCGGAGTTGGGCTATTTCGATTTTATTTGCGTGCTCGTGCGCATGTTTTTTTTTCTCGTTCGTCTCTCCGCACGCCGCGCTCCCCAGAGGTCATGCCTCGATCCCACGAGCCTTTGTTACTCCCGCAGAAATATGAAGGAACGGCAGGTACTACGCTCGAATAAATGGGATTCTTTTGTGGAATATTGAAATATCTCTAGGCGATGCGAGGGAACCGAGATGATTAATTCTCCGATGATGAATCGTAGGCGTAAATCTTGTTTGTAATTTACTGCTTGTTAGTTATCGCCTTTGTTTCGCTCGCGATACTATTCTGTTTTATCGAACGGAGATATCGTAGGTAGGTCTTTAGAGTTGTTTACAAGAAAACTCCATATCATCGTTCATAGTTTGGGATCCGTTACAAGAGTGGGTCGTTTTATTTTCTTATACAAGCATCGGGATCGAATGGATGAATGTACTTTTTGTAACAAAAAGTAATTACGAGTCACGAATCTTGTGGTCGGTGGAGCGGGAGCGCGTAGATTAATTGAATTCTTAGGTGTGAAGACTTGGAGCCGAAGGTACGACGCGCAACACTTTTAAATCTCTTTGCCGCAAGTTACAAAACGTAGCGATTATTTGCATCTATTTTATTTTTATGTAGAACAATAAAGATGTTATCCATTTATTTATATTGTTTTATAGAATTAGTAAATGAGAATGCAGTCCACCTGACCGTAACTGGCTACTGTCGCCAAGGAAATTTGTAATCAACCCTAGATTATATTAGTCTTACTTGAGCACTAAGTTGAAACAAGTCGGATAAGTATATCGCCCTCTCCACACCCTTCAAGCTAGAATATTGCAGAGCCTTCGGAATCAAACTACAACCGGTTCTACTACCTTCAAAACTTTCTTTTTTCCCGCCTAATTCGAAGGAATACTTCAAAATAAATTCGATAAATTATCAGAATTAGATTATATCGGAATATTGTTTTCTTATTTCAATTAATTTATTTTTATACGATTTAGTCTAGTGATTATAACTGCTGTAATGCCGTTTTGTAAAATTTATTCATACAATGTAATTATTGAGTCAAATAAATAGAATGAGTAACACGTGACGACAAATTTAGATAAAAATCTGGAGTAAAACTTATGTTAATTAAAATTCCGCTACTATCTTTCACTTAGACCACTTTTATCAACCTGTTTCTAAAAGTTCCATCAACACTACGCATCCATGATATTCCCGTACGAAGCGGTCGACGAATTTAAATATAAATAATACACGATAATATAGGTATATTACGTAATACCTTTCGACACTCACAAGGTATAATCTGAATAGAAAACATCACCATGTTGTCAAAATTCGAATGCTAAGTGTGACATTCAACAGTAAACCACAAACGACTAATATTCAGAATAGTTTATGAGAAATTATTTTTTTTATACGCGAAGTTTATTTGATATTCTACACAATGACTCGTTGAAAGTATGGTAATGTAAGGCATTGTTTCATGTGTTATATTATCTTAGTTAGAGCATAAATTGCACCGCTACACCAATTCTTCCATTATAGCAACAATGTAGCGCTGCTCTATTCTGATTCGAAGAGTGTGGTAAGAGATTTATTAGACGTGTTTCCACTCACTTTTCACAATAATCTAGTTAAGTAATTTATTCCCTTATAGGATATTTATAGAACAATCTTTTGAATGCTTCGTATATATAACCATGGCGATTCAAACAAACATTCACAGCCCCACACTAGGATTCCCTGTGTCGTGGGCGCCATGTATACACACAAAGACGAATACACTAACACCCAGACCTAGAACAGAAATCGAAATTCATCATTCAGATATCTGGCTGACCGGGGATTGAACCCAGAACCCACTGCATGTCAGACTGGTATGGTGACCGCTCCGCCACGTGGGGTTAATTTATATGACAATTAAAACTTAATTATTTATTAATTTATTGGTACCACTTGATCCATACATTATTATTTTTCTATTTTACTTCCTTATTATTGAATATATTGCATATCTATTATCATTTATATGGGTATATGTGCAAAAAAAAATGTATTAAAATAAATGCATTATCATGGTAAGAGGCACTCCTATATAGGCAAATAGTACTATTTTTAATAGTGAAAATCACAAAACATTAACTAAAGCTGCAAAATATAATACCCTCTAACATTATAAAACAAAAGCCAGTATAGTAATAATTACAATTGGTTGCAATAAAAATTAATTATACTATTTTATGCAGGTTGTAAGGAGTGTTACAGCTTGTCAAGGAGTAATTCTCTTAGTAGATGCTAATGAAGGTATTCAAGCCCAAACAGTGGCAGTTCACTCTTTAGCCAAGAGAAACAATCTGACAATAATACCAACCCTCAATAAGGTGGACTTACCTCGAGCAGACCCGGACAAAGTAAAGATGCAGTTAAAATCACTTTTTAATTTTGATCCTGATACTGTGTTAAGTATATCTGCTAAAAAAGGATGGGGGGTTCAGGAGTTACTAGAAGCTGTGATTACCAGAATACCTCCTCCATCTGTAGACCTCAAAGGTCACTTTAAAGCCCATGTAATTGACACATGGCATGACAAATACAGAGGGGTATTATGCTTGGTCTACATCCACTCAGGAGTTGTGCAAGTTGGCCAAACAGTAAAGTGGAGATCAGATTCGAAACAAAATGTGGTGAAATTCCTGGCAATGTTACGACCACACGAACAACCGATAACAGAAGCTTTTGCTGGGCAAGTTGTTATGATAGGTAAGTAGCAGTGTAAAATACAATCTTATTTTAACCCGTACTTAAATTATTAATTGAAAAGGTTGTAGACCCACTTGTTGTTAGATTTCCCGCCATAGTCATTTATGCATAATGACAGCAATGTTGAGCCCTGCTTTGTTCTGGATTGAAGGGTGTCATGGAGGAGACATACTTATCTAAGACTTTCAAAAGTCCTTAGCGGTAGCATGGCCATAGCCAACTTCAGCAAGAATTCTAATCTTATCTGTGGTTGATTAGCTATCTTTAGATGGATGGCATACTCGTTTTTTTATTTAGTTTTTTTGCTATGATACAAAAACAGACAAAGATGTAGTTGATATTGCCAATATTTCATGTTATCTTTTATATAACAAGTATTTCAAACTATTTTTATGCAAATAAAATAATTATTTTGTTTTTCATGTCATTCTTTTTACAATACTTCACAATTTCAGGTTGTGGTCCCAAGGGTGGCGGGAGTGTGGGCGACCAGCTTGTCTCAATAGATCTAACTGAAACAACTAAAACAGTATCAGTTCCACCAGTAAAACATATGGTGTATGCTGGAATTTTTCCAGCAGACCAATCACAACACGTACAGCTAAGTGACTCTATAAAAAAATTGGCTTTGAATGACTCTGCTGTTAGTGTGAACATAGACTCTAGGTAAGATATTTCTTATAAAGTCGACAGCCTTGGCGTAACTATTCGATCTGTTAAGGGTTTGAGTTATGGAAGACTTAATATGGGTTGGATTGCAGGATTCATGGGCGGCGAAAGCCACATACCAAGTGGACTTCAACACTTTATAAAAGACTTATAATTTGGTTCTAATATTCCTTTTTTTAATAAATTAACAATATTGTCGATTCTGGCTTCTGGTTTAGTAAGCTGACCGTCAAACTTTATTGAAGGTGGTGCGACCTAGCTTAAGGCCTCGAGGCTAGGTTTTTATCAGATCTTCAAATTTCGGTCTATTATATCGGTTTGGCTGCCCTAACAATTAGCTCGCAACAATATCATTATATAATATATTTTCACTAAAATGCACACATTTTTGGCCAAGTACTAAGTTATCTAAAATTTAAATGTTTCTCATTAAGAATATATTTAACAATAAGAATACATTTCTACAACTCAAGTGATATAGCACGGTTTTACACGGATACAATTTGATGACTTAATGGTGCAGCGATCACATTGACACTTACACTGGGTTCAAATCCAGTACCGCCTATCTGTTTGGCACGCTCTGCCTGGTTGGGATTTAGGCCGATATTTATTAAAGTAATACTATACACCCGTCTACTCTCTTGATTCAATAGAAAAACAAAGAGTACAAAAATAAACAATATTTTGTTTTGGATTACTTTTGTCCAGAAAAAACAATAAGCTTAGGAAACAGTAACGTCAATCAACATTAGTGCTAACGAAGGTTAAGGCGCCATAAGCCGGCCGTCAAAGAATATTGAAGGCAACATTGTATAAAAATATATACAGAACACATTTTAATTAAGATGCCTTAAGGTAAGTTCACGTAAGACAATGTTTTTTTTAAGATTTACTCATTTTTAATGGCTAGCTAAATCAAAAACGAAAAAGACGTAAAAATTGTTTAGAATTTATCGACCATAAGTAAATAATAAGAAAATCAAGGCACTGCCTGTCTAACGATTTTTGGTAGTGTTGTGATCGGAAGCGTCGTTGTTATTAGGCACATCGCTAGACACCTAGAGAGACTGTTCTATGTATCAGCTCTAGCTGTCATCTAAAGAATATCTAATTCTTTAGAGAGCTAGAGCCGATAATGTGCGCTTTCGTTTATTAAAAAGACGGTATTTTATATAATGAAAGTAGTTAACGAACATGCAGTCCATGAATAATAAGTGGCAAAGGTCTTCTATGAACATCTGTAATCGACCTTAGAAAATACTACAATCCTATAATATGAGGTTGGTCACGGATACGTTGCTATCCCTGATAACTAAGTAAAAAGCCTCGGATAAGCATGTCTCCCATTCCACACCTTCCAAACCAGAATACAGTGGCGCTTAACAATAGAACAGAAATAGGTGTAACGCGTTACCTCTGGTGTCGAACCACAAAAGACTCTACCATCTTCGAAGTATGACTTCTATATTTATTTCTCGTTCTGTTTATAAAACTTTTCCATATTACAAAGACATTTTCATACTGTATACTTTAACTCTAATCAACATTACGAGGGCTTAGGCGTAAGCTGTCGAATTATAAAAATATTGGGGACAAGGTGGCCTGTTAATAGATTTTCATAAGATCTAGGTTTTTAGTCGCGCCTTTTTGTACGACCTAATAAGATATGCCGCTCATGGAACCGAATTTGTTTTTTGACCTTAAATTAATTCACCGCGATAGAATTATTTTTTCAAACTTAAATTGAAAGTTATTTACAAGCTTTTGGCTTTTTGATGTTCCCAAGGTTTATTAAACGTTTTTGGATATTCTTTTCTTACAATCTTTTAAGTAATATGATAAAGATATTGATTAAGTAATATGATGACGACCCGCGTGGCGGAGCGGTCACTATACCGATCTGACACACAGTGGGTTCCGGGTTCGATCCCCGGTCAGACAGATATCTGAATGATAAATTTAGATTTCTGTTCTGG